>JAVDPK010002773.1:442728-454139 GCA_034780415.1 Cichlasoma orientale | reverse complement strand
CCCTGCCACATACTGCGTGTGTTGTGGTTGAGGTAGTAGCCTTCTAGTTTTTGGGAGTGAGCCCTCTTAGCTGCTCTAATAGACTTTTGCAGCTCGTACCGGGCTCTCTTATAATCCACCCGGTCTCCTGACTTGAAGGCTTCCCGCCTCTTCCTGACTTTCTGCTTTATGTCCCTGTTAAACCAGGGTTTTTGGTTGGGGAACACGCGCACAGTCCTGCACAGATCGAAGTACACCAGCTGATATAGTCACTCACAGTCTGTGTATTCGTGGATGTTGTTAGTGGCCTCTTTGAAAGTGCTCCAGTCTGTGGCCTCTAAGCAGCCCTGCAGGCTAGTTTGTGCACCGTCAGGCCAGGTGTTAATGGTTTTGACTCTGACTGAGACTGTTTTCAGTCTTTTGTTGTAGACTGGTTTGAGCCGGATTGACAGGTGGTCAGATTTACTAAAGTGGGGTTGTGGTTCAGCTGAAAAGGCGTTGCTGATGTTACTGTAGCAGTGGTCCAGTGTTTTATTTCCCCTAGTGGGGAAGGTCACAAACTGATACAGTTTAGGCATGGCTTTACGGAGATTGCAGTGGTTAAAATCTCCCAGAATGATGACAGCATCATCAGGATAAGTATTTTCATGCACATTGATCATGTCATTGTAGCTCCCTCAGTGCAGCCTCCTCCTCGGCAGAGGGGGGGATATACACAAGACTCACAATGATGCATTGCAGTTCTCTGGGCAGATAAAATGATCTTAGCGTCACAGTCAGATATTCCACATTTTCCAAGCAAGATTTAGATGTGATCTTACAGTCTGTACACAGTCTGTTACCGCCTCGTCGGGTGTCTTCTCCCCCAGCCAGGTGTATCAGAAACACAGTATGGAGCAGTCCCGAGTGTCCTTCTGTGTCGAAATCTAGGTGTGAAGTTCGTCCATTTGAAATGTTTTCTTCTTAAATTAGTTTACTTACACTTGCAGATTGACTAGTTCTATTTTTAACTAATCCAGAAATAGGCGCTAAGCATCTTATAATACTACAATATAGCACTAATGTCACATTCCTGTATTTAGTGCCACCAGAGTTATTATAGTTATGCATTTTTCATTATTTATTTATTTTTAAACTTCCTTTAATTCGGTTTAGTTTCAGTTGGTTTCCAGAGTGGGTTTGCTTGTTTTAGTTTAGCTTTTATCATTTAAAAATGTTGTGGTTTCAATTTTATCCATCCACTTTCTGACATTTGAATGGGTCCGGGTCACAGGGCAGAAGTCTAAGCAGAAATACACAGACCCCCCGACTTCTCTGGCCACCTCCTTCAGCTCTTCTGAGGGGACACGTTCCCAGAACAGCCAATAGATGTAATCTCCACAGCATGTACCAGCTTTACCACACGGCCTCCTCCCTGTAGGACATTCCCAAACACTTCACCCACGACGTGATCAGAAGGAATTCTGATCATTTGCAGAAACCACCTCAACTGGCTCCGTGAATCAACACCTTACTGTGGTGGAGGGGTTTGTGTGCCCACGCGATCCTGGAAGCTATGTTGTTGCAGGCAGATTGCCCCTTGTAGGGTCTCCCAAGGCAAAATGGTCCTGGGTCAGTGATTCACAAAACCCCTAGTGAGGGGCAGAGGCCCTGGTGGTCTGAAGCCTCATAGCCAAAACTAGCTATATGGAGTACAGTTTTAGTTTTTTAAATAATAATTTATTTTATTATGTGTGTATGTGCCTTCTGAAATGTTTTTACACGGTTTAGATTTAGTTACACATAAGATTGATAAGTCCACTACGACTCCCAGTACATGTTCAAAGGAAAACTGTTTTCTGATAACATGACTGCAATGATTTTGGGTTAAGAAAAGCTGTGAAGTCACATATTTCCAGTAGTCGTGTACCTGGTCCCTGACGCTTTTATCAGGGTCAACAGCAAGGGCACAAAGGGTGGGCAGGATTCGGGCAGCGATCTCCGTTACGCTGTAGTAGTTGTGCGTAGCGGCAAAGCCTAGCACGCCAGCAGAGCGCGATGCAGGGAATGGGTCTTTTGTGGCTCGAGAGAAGGCAGAAATCAGAACACGCTGTCGAGTCTGGGAAGAGAGGGGCAATCAAATTCTTTAGTGAACACTGATTTCAGTGGATTGTTTTTTTTTTTAAGTTCAAGTTTTACACAGTGGTGCAGGTTTGCTTTACCCCGGCGTTGAGGTAGGAGGCGATTTTTCCCAGACAGACAGTGGTGTTGCACCGAATTGGGCCTTGTTCGTCTCTAGCCTGCAGCCGGGCAAAGTGCCGCATCAGTTCCTGGTTCAGGTTGGTCTCATTTAGCTTGGGAGCCAGCAGCAGCATAGACTGGAGGGGAGAAAACGATAATAGTAAGGATCTTATGTCATCTGCTGTATGCCCAAAGTAATATAGAAAAACACCTGTTAGATTGTGCTTGCGTTTAAGTGTGAAAACTACCTTCACAGTCTGTTCCCTGATGGCAGGATTTGTGTCTGTGAAGCCGTGAACAACGTGAGGGAAAATCTGGGAATTTACTGCTGCCTCATTTAGATACTGAATAAACTGCTCCATCTGAGAAAGACAGACACAAAGTCAGGTTGATTAAACGATAAAAGGGTTTATTCTTTAAGACAAAGTTAAAAACAGCAGGAGAGGAATGTGATTGAATAACCGTGTATTATATTTCATAGCACTTATAACTGCTTTTTCTCTTTCCAGGAAATTTTATTAAAATCCTGAATGTTACGTAAAGGTTACCTCAGCAACCAAAAGAATATTACACACCTGCTGCAGAAGTCGTATCCTCATAGCTCGGTCTGTGGAGGAGAACATCTTCACGATGACAGGAATGATCTTCTGTTGGTATTCTTCCGCTGATAAGAATTTTCCCACCTAGCAGAGAGAGGCAGAGAGAGTGGGAAAAAAAATCATGTAGAGACGCGCACTTACAGTGGGGTAAATGATTTGTTCCCCTACTAAATTTATAAGTTAGAAAGAATTATAACAGTCTCTAATTTTTATAGTCATTTCATTTTAAAGGGTGAGAGAGGGAATATCAA
Organism: Cichlasoma orientale; assembly: GCA_034780415.1. Taxonomy (NCBI): domain Eukaryota; kingdom Metazoa; phylum Chordata; class Actinopteri; order Cichliformes; family Cichlidae; genus Cichlasoma; species Cichlasoma orientale. The sequence goes on along the minus strand of JAVDPK010002773.1, from coordinate 451,090 downwards.
CCAAAAATCCAGGAAAAATGAAAACACAATATAAAAAAAAAAAAAGAAAAAAAAAGTTATAAACTGATTTCCATGTCACTGAGTGAAATAACTGATTCCCTACAACTCACCCGGAATTCTGGCACCCACAGATTTGCTGTTTGCCTTACAATCAATCAATTACAGATACTCCTGATTTCAACTCGTTGTGTGTAGAAAGCACACCTGTCCAGAGAATCCATTTCTTCCATTCCAACATTTCCACCACCATGGGCAAGACCAAAGAGCTGTCAAATGACATCAGGGACAAGATTGTAGACCTGCACAAGGCTGGAATGGGCTACAAGCTGTCAGCGACATGCTGAAGAGAAATGCTGAGTGCCAAAGAACAACATCCCCACGGAGGTGGAAAACATTATGCTTTGTGGCTGTTGTTCTGATAAGGGTGCAGGACAACCTCACCACATTGAAGGGCCAATGAAAGGGGCCATGTACTGTAAAATCTTGGACGAGGAACCTCCTTCCTTCAGCCAGAACCCTGAAGATGGGTCATGGATGGGTCTTCCAGCATGACAATGATCCAAAACATACCGCCAAGGCAACAAAGGAGTGGCTAAAGAAGCAGCACATTAAGGTCATGGAGTGGCCTAGCCAGTCTCCAGACCTCAATCCTTAAAGAAAACAATTATTTCCTCTACTGTCAATATTAGCAGCAGTATAATCATGTCTTAATTTTACCTTATCTAGAGAATGTTTTTACTCATGATTATTGCCTGTAGATTGTCTGTTCCATTATCTGTCATTTATTAAGGTATAAAAATTGCCCTAGGAGGTGGGATTTACCTTGAAGAGCGGTGTGAGGACGACAGCACCTGCATTGCCGAATTCAAAGGCGGTGAGTAGTTGAGGCAGGACTTTGTGTTTACAGAAATCTTCAGGGAAGGAATCGAGATTGTCACTCAGATCCTGGAAGAACTGCTGCTTCTCGGCTGGCTCTTTGATCTAGAAAGGACCGTTTTAACAAGATAGGTGTAATTTCTGTTTTTGCTGTAAACACAGAAACACACTCTTCAAATAAATGCATGGACTGAAGCAAGGCATAATGTCCAGTACAGGCTTGTCTAGGTCAAGTCCATCCAGCTAAAACTAAGAGTTTGTCTCTGGAGCTTGAAAAAAGGCAACTGGACCTCTTTTTGTTACTTGAAGACGTTTCACCTCTCATCCGAAAGGCTTCTTCAGTTCTCAACCAAATGGTGGAGAGACCCAGGTATTTAAACCCCTGTGGGCGTAGTCCCCTGTAGGTGGTTATGACCTTCAAGTAACAAAAAGAAGTCCAGTCGCCTTTTTTCCAAGCTCCAGAGACTACTATGACCTGGATGACTGAGAATCTACACAGACATAATCAAGAGTTTGATTAGTTTCAACATTGGTTTTAATAGTTTAGGTTGTGACTTGACTAGAATGATTTAATTGTAGGTCTAACACAAACAACTCTTTATTGCAAGTCTGCAGACCTGGATCTCCTCCAGGAAAAGGTTGCTCTCCACAAAGCTGTTACTTAGGAATCCCCCTGGGGCTCTACAGTTCTGGAGAAAGCGGGCTGGGTTTGGCCGAGCCCGGGGGTTGGCTCCAACCAGTTCACAGTAATGGGGGACCAGGGGCTTGGGGATCTGTGGAGACAGAAAGGACAAGAGAATGAACTTGACTGTATCCATTTTTTTCATATAACAAAAAAAAAAGAATCTGTTCAGCTGTCAGTGAACCCATGAAGCAAGTGCACACTGAATTCCTTGCATGAAGGCACTTAGACTATAGATTAGAAAGAGAGATCATATTTCTCCCAAACCAGCATCTCTCCCTTGTACTTGCATACAGAGTCCTGAATAATCAGACCCCATCATATCTGAAAGACCTCACAGTAACATACTATTCTGATAGAGCACTCAGAATGCACACTTACTTGACTTTCCAAAAATAGAATGGGAGGCAGAGCCTTCAGCTATCAGGCCCTTCTACATCCTCTCTACTTTTAGACTAGACTTAAAACTTTCATTTTTCACAAAGTTTACAGTTAGGGTGGGATCAGAAGACTCTGAACCATCACTTCCTTATACTACTACAGGTTCAGACCGCTGGGAGCTTCCCATGATGCACTGAGCACTTCTCCTCCACTCTCCTCACATTTGCACGTCATTAAATTTCGTTTCCTCTTTCCCATGGTTTGTGTTTTGTCCTGTTTCCACAGTTCTTCCTCCCTGCTGTCACTAAATGACGGCTCATATTAGATGACCACAATGCTGGGGTTCGCTTCATAATACTATTGGGTCTTTATGATATAAAGCTTCTTGTGATAGGTTAATTGGTGCTATATAAATAGATTGAACTAAATGAAATCGATCTTTGGAATGAGATATGTATCAACTCAAGGCCTCTGCTAACCTCCCTGTGTTCAGGCTGATGTTGCTTGTTCTTTATATAAACAGTATAATTTAATTTCCTTTAAACAAATTATTAATAGAATAATCTAAATATTTCCAATAAGCAGTATTTTTCTTGAATAATAGCATGTTCTCTAACAGGCAAGGATAGCATTTAATAATAAGGTTTAAAGATAACAAAGAAGCGATCGAGGATACAAACCTTTCCCAGTGAACGAAGGGAAGAAGTTCGCGGCAGTGGCCCGTTGAAGACCTCCCAAATCAGGCAACCTAGTCGCCACACCTCCCCTGCCCTGCATCGAAAATACACACAGTTCAATGCAAAAGGTTCCAGGCAGAGAGCACCAGGCAGTTTTTCTCTGAATGTCCTCTCACCATTTCTCTCCAGTGTTGTTGGACATCTCCGGTGGGTCATATTTCTCCATGTCTGGGTAAACAGCCTTTGGAGCGGGGAGCGAGACCCCACTTGGGTCTCCCTGCTCAGGGGTCACATGGTCAAGGGCCCCTAGCTTCCACTCTCCAGCTCGATCGACAAAAACAGCCCATATGCCCAGGTTGTTATGGAGTAGGTGGCAGTCATTGATGAGAAAACTCAGAGCTTTCTGTAGGCAAACAGAGGTAGAGACAGTGAGAAAGGACCAATAGAAGACATCTGCCAAAAACAGCTCACCTGTGCTGTCCTTACCACTATCTGGTGGAGTCCCCACGAGATCTCCAGTTCCCCAGCACCCCCCTTCTCTGTCTGTGCCTTCAGGTGGACCGCCAGGGGTGTAACCTGCTCAGTAACCAGGTACAGGCTCTTGTCTGTCTGTAACAACCACAACCAAGATCATCAATCAACTAAGAAATAAAAAACAAAAACAAAGGTATACTTCTATAGTTCAAAACTACTGTATGTCACAGCATTATGGAGACAGTAAACTGTAACTTGACACAGTAAAACAGCTTTTTCATGCTTATTTTTGCATTTATACATTATTTACACACACAAACACATTTTTACAACACAGCAGTATTTTTCATCAGATTTCTATTAAAAACACATTAAGTCTATATTGAATGATTTAAAAAGAATAAGAATTAACTAAGAACTAAGATTAAGAATCTGTCTTTCCTTAAAAAGAGCTGAATGACTTTCTATTTTTTGCATTTCTAATGATTTTTTGTCTCCCTGGGAGAGCTCAGAGCACAGGTAATTTTTGAAGAAAGCAACTGCTATTCCTGTGCCGGATTTTTAATTATGTACCAGTTCTTCCACGTTTCTTTAAATGTGCTCTATTTTGGTCTATTGTCTGGTTTTCCTATGCTTGATTATATAATTTTTCAACCTTGTAATTGTGCGCTTTCATTGCCAGGTGCTCTTGTAAAAGATAATTTTTTCATCACAAAGGCTTACCTGGTTAAATAAACAAGGGGTAGCTAACGAAGCAGGATTTGCTGGTCATATTCCTTTGATAGCTTTCTTTCAAACTAATTATTTTGGTGTACCATGTTACAAATGCTCCAGATGAAAGGGTCGAATCATATCCTTAATACATTCAACAGAATGTAGTGTGCAATCTACCGTAATTATTCTCTATTACAAACAAAAGAGAAAGCAGCGTAATTATCTGCTACATTACTCACTATAGCTACTGTAAAACTATTACAAGCCTACAGGAACCTAATCACACTCACCTCTATCTTAATGTTTAATGTGAAGAGAAGAACAGATGATGGAAATGAGACAGAGCTAATTATATAACAGTTACAGCAAAACATGCAAGTCTCAGCTCTAAATATCAAAAACATTGTCAGTGTGTGTAAAGCAAAGTGCTTTGTGTGAAATTTAAGTCACATTAAAACACATACCTCCAATCCATCAACATAGGCCAATATGTTAGGATGACGGAGCGTCTTCATACGCTTGAAAGCAGCCTTGGCAAGCTGGGTCTGTTGGTCTGTGCCCTGAGCCACCTCGTATACAAACACAGACACTGGCTCTCCAGTGGTCTGCCGGGAAAGATTAGAATAACAGCACCAAGTTATAATTACTCCATGACTCTTAATTAAGTCATTATTTGTGGGTGTAGTGGTACTTTTATAAGTAATTTTTCCAAGCCTTTAATTTTTTTCTTACTTAAGTATGCATTTTACTATATAATTGACTTCACTGTTTCAAAAATATTTTTTTTAAATCCTCATTTCAATCACAACCACACCTTTCATTTTCTTTTGTCTTCAACAACCTGGCTTACCTGTGGTTCCTAGAGTTTCTAAAAGCAGAACAGGAGGCAGAGCCTCAGACTCCTCTCCTGTGGAACCAGTTGATAGTTTGGATTGGGGAGACCCTCTCAACTTTTAAGATTAGGCTTAAAATTTTCCCTTTTGAAAAAGCTTACAAGTCACATGACACTACATCAGGGGACCCTGAACTACCCTTTAGTTATGATGCTATAGTTCAGGCTGCTGGGAGACTGTGACACAGTTTTTTGAGTTTTTTTCTTCTCCAGTCCCCTCTTTTTACTCCCCATGTTTCACTACTGCATGTCAATACATTTTGTGTCTCTCTTCAATAGTTTGTGTTTTGCCCTCATTTTTCTATGCTTTCCTTTTTCTCTTCTCTTTCCCCTCACCCCCAACCAGTTGTGACAAGTGGCTGCCCCACCCGGAGCCTGGTTCTGGTGGTGGTTTCTTCCTTCCCACCGTCACCAAGTCCAGTTCATATGGGACCATTGTGGTTTTTCTCATTCAGGCCACTGTTGTTGTCATTTGGTGCTATAGAAATAAAATTAATTGAACTGAAGTGAAGCCATCCTCTGCAGAGTACTCCCATTTCCTTTCTTTTAAGATCTCATTGGTGTTATAAACCTTGAGGCAATATGTTTATACTATATTTAGGCAATTATAATATAACTAAAGTCTGCTTTCATTCTCAATCAAAATTCTTCAAGTCAAAGTAAATAATTTACTGAACTGATAATTTGAGACTAATATTCCCATTTTATCAGTCTGATGTCAACAATCTGGTGGCCCTTTATCTTTGCTGCGATATACATATATCTATATATATATAAACAAACATCGAGCTAATGCGCATAAAACATATATTGTTTATATCTTTCTGTGTGCAGAAATGACATTTAATGTGACTGAGGATGATGAAAGTAGGAAGCTGGGGGATCCTGCGGTGAAGACGATGACACTGATATTATAGCTTTCCGCTTCTCAGGGATAATACTCGGACAGTGGGTTATATGCGGTGCTGTCAGCAGTTTAGCTGGAACATTTTATACTTGTAGTAAAGCATTAGCTTTAAAACGATTCAAGAAAGAACCGTTACTCGGCTAAAACGGGTGACGTGGCGAGAAATACGTGTCTGCCTCTGGGGTAAACAAAAAAGCCCGAGCGACGATCATTAGCGACAACTAACAATACAGACGAGGCAGCAAATTTAAATTCCTACCGAGAATGAATTAATGAAAAACACCCAAAAGTCACTAACAGAGCTGACATGTAAACCTGAAGGCTAAATCAAGCTCTAACGCTGACCTGTGAGCTTCCTGGCAGGCCCCATAACCAAGCGAGCTAACGCTGACCGCTAGCGGAGCATCAGCAGCGGTCTGCCGCTTTTACCTTTCGTTTTCCCCGATGTAGAGTCCATATTCCGGACTTTTCTTGGCTGTCTGGGAGAATTTCATACGCAAAGTCTTTCACGGGATCCCTGGCGAAAAAGGACCACATCTCCCCTTAGCTCCGCACTTCATCAAACACACAGCGACAGGTGAACTACACAGAGTGCTAGCTAGCAACTGGCACGGATGTAAAATGGTTCCGTGGAAACGCTGTTTCTGCCCATTGGTTCCACAAGAAGTTGAGTTTACCCCGGCAGATGTGGCACAATATAATAGTCTTAATTTACTCGGAATAAATTTCATTCAAACTGAACTTTGGCTAGTAACAAATTAATCTCGATGAGAAAGCGTCACATACCCTAATAATTGAGAATATCGAAAAAAATAAAAATTAAAGATGTGCTCCTGTCCAGCCAACAGACCTCAATGTTAACTAGTTTATGTGATAAAATTGGGCTTCACAGGGGCAAGCAAATAAACAACTATGGTACATTTTATATGTCTTAAAGGAAGCGACTGACCATGCCAACCTGATTTCATTGGCCCAAATCAGAGCCACCAACCTCCCCATTCCTTTTAGTTTCTGGTCCCTAGTCTTTTGTCTTTTCAGGTTCCTGGAAAAGTATGTCTCTGCACATGTGGTTCTAAGAGGTGCTTGATGTAGCTAATAGTAAGCAATAACGTATTAAAATTGTAGTTTTCACCTAGTGGCTTTAAGAAGGTTCATTCAGCAATGCTTTGTACATAAATCAGCCCTGTCTTCCCCACTGTACAAATAAAGAATCATTATTGTAGCCTTAATTGATTGCACCTTTTAAGTATAGTGTTTTATCAGCTGGACTTTTAAGACACATGTTTTAAGCATGAAAAAAAGAATCAGAAATCAAAGCTAGCATCCTAACTCACCATGGATCTCTGATATATTTTTATAAAAAAATTTATTATATGTAATATGGATATGATGAGAGCAGGTAAATGAAGTACACCATTAGTGAGACCAGACAGGACTCAAACCCAGAAACCTCGGGTGTTAAAAACAGAACAAATAGGTCAGTAATTGTAGCATTGTGTATATATACACAATGTACTCTTGTACTGCACTGTATTTTTTTCTGTATATATACAGAAAAAAATACAGTGCAGTACAAGAGTCTTGAGCTACCCCCCATTTTGTTATATTTTGCTTAAAAAATAGGAACATTTTATAAGAATTCTATTAGAAAATGGGAAATAGTTGCAATTTATCGAAGCATGCAAACATACATGTAAATACAGTATATAAGACAAAAACAGAGTTTGTACAATTCTAATAAGCTTGAAATACACTGCTCAAAAAAATAAAGGGAACACTCCTAGTTCACATCCTAGTTTGAGTGTTCCCTTTATATTTTTGAGCAGTGTACAATATTTGTTATGACCACCTCTATTCTTCACCACAGCCTGGACTCTTTTACAAGTACATACATTTGGGCCGGCCCTCTTGTGGAAAAACAGTGGATGTTTACAAGGGTGGGCTGAAAAGTTCATAGGCTGACTAAGGAGTCGCCACACAGTAATTAAATTTGGCATGCCTTAAATTCAACCTTCACTGATGCCAACTGAATGTTTTCTTTCCAGATAAACCCACATTGGATACAGAATTGAAGACTTGGAAAAGTAGTTCTACAGACATTTTGTGAAAATGGATGAAATTTGGCACTGTGGCGTTTTTAAAATATCTGGGGGCTAACCCCCGTTTCTGCAAAGGACATTCATGCTGACATGGTTGCTAAATTAGGGGACGATGCTCCAGTTTTATCAACTGTGCAAAAGTGGGCAGCTGAATTCAACAGGGGTAGGGAGAGTGTTGAAGCTGACCCAAGGTCCGATGTCCTGGCTCTTTTTTGCTACCATCCGAAACCCTGAAATTACTGTCGGTAGGCTTTCTAGAGCAGGTATAATTTATGCTTGCAGAACTGTTGATTACCCATGATCAACAAGTGTAGCATACACCTAAAGTCTACAAGTTTTACTTTGTATTTATTCAACACTAAACATGAACATTTATCTCAGGACAGCTAAGACTATAAATTGCAGAAATAACTGGACTTATGATGCTATGCTAACACAGATCCAGAGCAGAAATTACTCATTTTGTCAGATGCTGCTTCAGCTCTTCCCGCAATGCTGATCTTTGTCTTCCATTTGGCCATCTTGTGGGCGGGACCAGAGTGAGGCTCCAGGATGCAGACTTTAAAATAAGGCTAATGAAGCTGTAGTTCATAGTACATCTTAAACAAGGTACAGTTTTTATTAAAGCACAAAACAAAAACAAAAAAAAAAAAAAACACC
>JAVDPK010002773.1:428187-442718 GCA_034780415.1 Cichlasoma orientale | reverse complement strand
TTGAAAATTAAATAAAACAAACTTTTAAAAACAAATAAACAAAAAGAAAACAAAAACAAAAAAAAAAAAAAAAACCAACCCACAACAACCACACAGACCAAAGTAGAGCCATGGTATCAATTACTTTTATTGATCATATGCCACACAAACATTTTGAGCTGTTTTATACTTAGAAAAGCCATATTTAACGAAAAGTGTTAATACACTTTCAGCCCCACAAAGCTCAGCAAAAGCAAGACACCGCAGGGAATTGAACCCCATCCCGACAAAGTCAGGAGTGCCACCACCGGAGTCTTTTGCTTTTTTGTTTTTGCTATGTTAGGGCAAAAGCAAAACCTGGAGGAACAAATCATTTTGTTCCTCCAGGAAAAGAAAACCTGGCTGCTATATTACGCTGTCACCACATGGGGGTTCTCTTGGTCACGAAGCTGAAACTAGAACAGAGAGATATCCGTTTCCCCCAATCCCCAAAATTCCCCACGACACTTATTGGTTTATTATTCCACGAAATCCACTTATCCACAATAAAGCCACGATACCAGCATCCCTGGCCAAAGCGGTTTTCCCCTTTGCAATTCAGCAGGACTTGCGGGTCAACTGACAGTGAAGGCTTTCTTGCCAATTTTATGGCTGTAACGGAAAAAGACAGACAATTTAAGCCTCCCCCCTCCCTCCCAAACCCCACACTTGTACCAAGACTCATCCAATATGATGGGAGAATTTATCAATATGGTTGTAGTTTACCACAGCTATTCTTCCGCTGATCTTCAACGTATTAAATGAACCCTAGAGGCTGCCAGTGCCAAGTCATCCAATGACTCCCTGCAGACCTTTAAAGATGTGTGGCTCAGAAGCAAGTTAAGCTGAATGAGAAATCTGAAAAAAGGGAGAAAGAAGAGTTTGCCCCCCCCAAACCCACCTAACCATAATACTACTGCAATGTTTGACAACGACTTCATGAACATTGTTTAAGGATAAGATGTTATGCAGAGCTGATGTGCATGCAACATGTTGAGTTACACATTAAAGCCATGGTGTGTTAAAGAGGAAAACATAAACCAAGGGAACCGAAATTACTTAACTTAGCACCCACGAGACTGAAGTGATGCAGTATTAGCGAAAACAAGCTTGCAGCTCTTGATCTTAATGTGACTGGATTCTCAGTGTTCCATCACAGGTTAGGGCATCCCAGATGACAAAAAGAATTTTGGGTAATTTGACCTGAGAAACCAAAGGGAAAGAAAAAAGGCACACAAACACAGAGCGGGGCTTCTGCGAAGGACGTCAGGGGTTCAGATTTAAGCTCAAGCGCACAGGGGATTGGTACTTCATTCAGGGGCCACACTCATATCGCTGACAGCTTCCACAGATGGCTTTGCATTCAGAGGCAGGCGAGATCGGAGTGGACAGACGAGAATGATCTGAAACAAAGAGTGATCTACACAACACACCCACCACACAATACTCAAAGATTCGAGTTCTACTCATCTTATGGTTTTAAGATGCAAAGCAATAGGGCCCCAAGGCCAAAGAGGAATACGCTAGTAAAGCATTGTTACTGATGATTTGAGGTTAACATAAAGCCAGTTCCAAGATGTCATTTTGTCAACTACAACATTGCAGAAGTTTTGACAATTAAAGCCAACATCTTACATCTACATGCTCCAGGTTAGGACTTGACTCGTGCTTGAACCAGTCTTGCACTGTGAGTTCTGTGAAGAGAAGTGTAGGGATACGCCCAACCACAACCAATGCACAATAAAAACTAAGGCAGCACATTTGCACTGCATTTCAGACCAAATTAAGCTGCACCATGCGCAGCTTTCCTCAGCTGCTTAAATTTAGAAACTTCGCACAGTTGCGCGGTTGCTAAGGTGACCAACCTGCCACTTGCACATTTGCGCAAGGGCAAGCAGCTGAGGGCTAAATGTTCCAATCTATGAAAACGTCAAAAACCTGACTCCTTTTGTTCAAACTGCATGTTGGTTGAGTTCAAAGGGCAGCGTGATTCCTGTGTTCTCCTAGGTACACTGCTTTCTTCCTTTGGACTGTTCTGCAAGATCAAAGAGGCAGAAAAGAAACACCCCTATACCCCTCCCCACAGTATCGTAGAACTGACTATTGTTATCCTTACCCAAATGCTTTACTGCAGATAACGTTAGAATCAATGAAGGTCCATCAAATGTTCCCGTTATCACAAGTGACTTGTTAAGAAAGCACAACAGTGCTATTTCTACTCTCAAGTATAGCAAGTTGCTTTCATTTCAAGAATGAGGACACTCAAGTCCAGTCAAGATAAGTGACCCCTAAAGGGCTGACAATTTTCAGTTTTGTAACATCAATATTTGATGGATTCAACTTATCTGCCTTCAATTTCCACTTTGAAATAGATGTCATTCGAGCTCAGGTCACATCCGTGCTCTACAAAGCTCCAAGCTTTAGTCATACCTGAAAAAGCACAAGAAAAGCTCCCCCACACAAGCCCCCCAAAAAGAACAAATGCATACCAAAACTGTATTCAATCACAACAAGCTATGCATTTATTATGCAATAAGAAAATCCTTTACAGATAGTTCACTCATTGTATTGGCGATACAAAGCAAAGTAACTAATTGCAAAGGAATTGCAATGGAGGCAATTAGCCAAATGATGAATGTTAAAGTAAATGAACACATTTAGCCACCTTACGTGATGCTCGATGCGCAAGGAAACTTGTACATACAATGAGTTAGGAGAGTTCCTGATGGTCTTGGGTATTGAAAGCACACAGGACACAGCACACTGAAAAATGCAAAGAAAAGCCTCTCCCCACAAAACCTCTACCCCTAATACAATATGGTAGAGAACTACAATACTGACATTACAGCAATATAGTAGAAAACTATAATACTGGCATTACAGCAATTATAAGTACAACTGCCTTAATACGGCCAACTGTAAGACTATGAACACAATTCATAAAATGATTTAAGCCATTTTCCATAAGAAACGTTTAAATACCACAGGCCTGAGTATGAAGGATTCCTTCCTTAACTGTAGGCATGGACTTGGGCGTAGCTTTTTGAAGGATGGGCCTTACAAGTTAATCTGCAAAAGTCAAAAATACACAGCCCCCTCCCAACCCCACAAAGCAACGCAAGGCCTGTACAGCATTACAATGACTTCTAGTAAGGAGAAGTATTACCGCACTCTCCCTGGGGAAGAGGAGCTTCACTACATCAGAAGACTAGTTTTGAGGTTGCTATCCTGCGTGGTTAAGTGTCCACTTGAATCTTGGTGCTTGCGCCTGGATGCTTCCTATTCAAGCCATGTGCACTGGGCAATGTGGAGCTGTGAAGTCTAGGAAGAGACTGATTAACGCCCCACAACCCACCCTCCCACCTCCAGCCCCCCCCCCCCAAAAAAAATTCATGGAAAAGTGAAATGAAAACTAATTGATTCACTGAATACAAAATACCTTTCTACATCTCGTTTTAAGCACAGTGGATGCATATGATCTCGATCCATAGCACTACTGTAAAAAGGATGAGCTCAACTTGTACCAAGCAGCTAGAAAGGGGGATTCTGTCGATGATCAGCTTTAGGGGACCAGGCCTGTAAAAAGAAAAACTCCAAACAAGTTTTAACACCCCCAGCCCCCCCTCCCCTTAAGCCAAAAAAAAATATTTACCCACTAGGATCAACCACCATTTCAAAGCAAATTTTCTTTTGAGTGCAAAGATTATTGTATACTTATCAGTTAATGTACAGGATAGTTACACCCACATGTACATTTCATGCATTAACTCACTGCTTTGATTTAAGAGGTAGACGTAGCTGATCTGTACCAATGAGGCGTAGCTGAAGTACCGAAGGGTTGCCGAATACACAAGTGGCCGTACGGAAGATCATCCACTTTCACACTCCAATGCCGAAAACTTCTCGGGGGGAGACCTATCGAACAACAAAAGGACTGCCTCTCGCTCCGCCTGTGGGGACTACTTGTGATCGCAGGGGGTAGAGAAGTCCAATAAGACGCTCCTCGACAGCACACTACCAAGGCATTCATCACAGCAGACACCACCACACATGTCAGCGCACAACAGGAGGGGTGACCACGGTACAAAACACTTTACACTGCTGGCCTGAAAAGAGGAAGAGAGAGCTGTGCGAGAAGTTGTTCTACAACAGATGTTGCTGGAAAGTACAAAAACTAAATACTGTGTTACAGAGATACCTCTACCCAGTATACAAACCAAAGCCCCGCTTTAAACTTGTGAAGCTAGAAGACTGCACCGCCCTCGTCCCACCCTCTCAGCACTGGATCTGCATCGGGGCTGGCCACTGTGCTGCTACACTGCCCTGCGCCTCTGGCTCCCTCTGGTGTACACTGGTCGACAGCTCCTGATGCTTCCTGCTCTTTCGGCCCCCTCTGCTCCTCCCGCCATGCCCCTCTGGTCCTGTACTGCCTGGCTCGACTCTGGTCCTCCCACGCCCTCTGGTCCTGTCCTGCCTGGCTCGACTCTGGTCCTCCCACCACCTCTGGTCCTGTCCTGCCTGGCTCGCTGGCTGGCTCCACTCTGGTCCTCCCCGTGTCCTGTGACCTCGCTCCAAGCCGTCCTGCGATCTTCATCTAATAACTAAGTCCATTCCTCCCCTTGATAACTCAGTCCATTCCCCCACCCACCCAGGAAAAAAAAAAAATCTTCTGTCTTCTAAGAGATTTTAAAAAAATAAATCTCAACAAGAAGTCCATACATCTGAACTTGCAATTGCTCGAGCTACAACTAGAGCTCAAAGATAAGCTTTGATTCTTCAGCACTGCTTTGAAAACTGATGGTTTTCATTTCTTTGAAGGCAAAAAGCAATTGCAACTATAAGTTGAAGTATAATGACTGATGCAAACAGTGAAACTCAAGGATAAAAAAACCAAAAACAAAGACTGCATTGCAAAATGCTTGCCTGATCAATGGCAGAGTAGTAACCGATCAAGAGCTCATAAAACAGCTATCAAATAAAAAAAATTTTTTTTTTTTAGATTGGTCAGGTTTTTTTTTTTTTTTTTTTAATATATAAACGCAGACATTCTATCCTACTCCAATAACGTAGGGACAATAGCGCCTACAATGTTAGGCATGAGGTCTCCATTTTAAAATGCAGTGGCTTGCGTGTTTTGAAAAGGATCAACCTCACATCTTAGCCAGGTCATCTTTAATTTTTCTGTATCTTTAAAAAACCCAAGCCTGCTTACGGTTAACGCCCTCAGCTGACTAGTCGCATTGTGCCGCATTTTGAAAGGCCTTATTACAAAGTCAGTACTCTTCAGGAACATTAAGCACTTCACAGCCTTATAAAATTTAAAAAAATTAGTAAAGTTAAAATAGCATGACCATTAAACTGCTATTTTGTCGCTATATATATATATATATTTTTTTTTTATAGACACCTTACGTTACAGAACGAAGGCTGACGATGGCCCTTGGCCTGACCACGCCTTTTCCATTGCTGTCTAGTTACGTCATGACGTTATTTGAACTAACCAATAGACAACATCTACAAGCTTTTACGTTACGGCTCCTATTTCGAGCCAAGTGCCGTAAGTATTGCCAAAAACGGCCACTTGGAATCTATTTTTATAAAACATTAGCACTGCCAGATAATTTAACCCAGCTAAACAGTTAAAAAAAAAGACCGTTTAAGAATAACTGAATTTTGCTGGCATAAAGAAATTTATATTTGGCTGGATTAGCCTAGCGTTAGTTCAGTAATTGCCGACAAAAAAATAAATAAAAAGCACGACCAAGCTTTTGTTTTGTATTGATGGAATTTTCCCTGCCTATCGACAGTTTCAGAGGTAATAATAAAAATGCGGTTTAACGAAAGCAAGGAAAAAAAAAATCACCGATAACGTAGAAGCTACGTATCTAAAATATGAAGGTAACTGCGTTAAAAACAAAGCCCAATTCACACTGACGGTCAAGAAAATAGAATAAACGTGAACTTGTCACAAACATCAAGTTAGACAGAATAAAGCTACATATCTTTGTAAATAAATCGCAAAACTCAAAGTACAAATAGGAAAGAAAAAAAAACACAAGATACGCTTAACCTGCAACGCCCAACAGCAAGACGAAAGCTACCCAGCGCAGTCTGAGTTGCAACATCGTCACCAGTGCTATTTATACGGCTGCCACAGAAAAATGTGGTATTCAACCGCCAAAAATAGTCCCTCTTTTAGAGGAAACAAAGCCATAGATTTGCTTATTTCAGATTTAGAATCGCACTCCAAACATGAAAATAATTTAAAAAATCAACGCGAGTGAATAAACGCACTACTTTTGAATATGGTAATAATGCATAAAGGATTCAGGCTTCCATTCTAAAACCTCCTCTAACAGAGGTCGTAAATAACACGTAGTTTGGATGTTTTAAGTTAATTTCACCTTAATGTCACCATATCGTAATATATGAGGGACAACAGCGAAGTATGATGTAAAAGAAGAAACATTTTCAACCTATAACCACAGTATAGGATTTAAAACTAAAGGCGAAAACAGCTGACGTCACGGCGCGGATTAATATTTGCTTGTCCGTAACAACGTGCTACAAACCGGATCAAACTAGAATGTAATAGAGTTGCCGGATCTACTTCCTTTTTTACTGCAGCCTAATGCTGTTTTTGATTGAATAACAAAAGAAAACAGCCAACTCATCTCCTTTAACTTAAATGGCCTGTGTTCAGTAACGTTTTCCTTTTATGGCAGATTTAGAAGCTACTGTAGTCTTTTTTTAATCAAACTTGAATCAAATGTGTAGCGTGATTCCACGTTTTATGGTTACACGTAGTAGTTTGGACCTTAATAAGATTTTAAACTTGATTTTAAGTGACATATTAATACAAAATTTGTGTAGGCTGAAAGGTGTACGTCATAAATGTAGAAACTTCGAGAAACAACCAGAACCTGAACGGGTGCTGCTGGGAGAAAGGTGGAAAATTACCAGATCCAAACCGGAGCTCCCGGTGTTCACCAGCAGAGGGTGCGTGCAGTTTGTCACGTACCTCACACAACGAGATCTCCATATTCCTCCCTTGTGTTTACATCAACAGAACTGCTTTTTAGAATTGATTGCATCAACCTGGACAAGTCTGGGCAGCTTCCCTTAATCAGTTATGTTTATTATGATGGTAAACCATTGATCTGCAGCAGTCCAATGTGGGGAGTTGTCCTCTGGCTGAGTTTCAGCCCTACTCCCCAATTCCAATGAATTGATCTCTTTCAGAGTTTCTAAAAAGGGTGCAGTCAATGCCATGCAGACAGAAAAAACCCATTATCATTCATGTGATAACCAAGGAAAAACAAAGCGTCTCCGTAGGGCAATCAAGACCTTGGTGTGATTAACTTGACTGTCTCTCTCAGAAGAATAAACAAGCTGTAAAAATAATCAAGAAGCTCATGAAAATAGAGGTGAAAGTGGCATCAGAAGACAAGCTGTGAAATCTCATGATTTAGTCCTAAATAACAGTGCCATTTTAAATCACAGTATTGATCTCGATGCAATATATTTTGTATAACATCAATTAACAAGCTTTTCTGCAAAGAAAAGGAACACAAAGAGAAATAATGCTGACCAAATTGCCAACAGTAATTAAAAGGGATATCTGCCATATTAAAAAATAATGTGATACAATTTCTGATTGCTAAGTCCTTCCTGTTATCCCATATATTGTAATATTGCCCATCCCTAGAGAATGTAATTACACAGGCCTCAGCCGAAAGGTTGCAGGAAATCTCTGAAAATCAATGCGGTAACACTGGGCAGTTCAATAGCTTTGATTTGTCCTTACATGTACTTTTTATACAGTTATAAAAATAGTTGTGAAAACAAAGTAACTGTGACAAAAAAATATCACATGATAGTATAGGGACAGAGGCCTGAAATTGGCCCACAGGGCAGCAGACAAAGCCTATGCTATAAGATAAATCGGTGGGTTAAATGAGCCTAGTTATAGATCCCACTTCCGAGGGATTGACTCATTTGTCTCCTGAATGAGGACAAAGGTCTTGCTCTTTCAGTTGGTTCAATGAGCACCAAACTGTTAGTACATTAGAAGTGATCCAAAGTCAAACCATGATTCAGGAATTCATACAATCCTGCTCATGAACCGTGGTTCCATTAGTCTGCAGCCAGACACTGAGGAAGACAAACATATTCGTATCGGTACTCCAGCAGGAGATGTAATTACTAAAGAGTTTACTTTTAAGGACTGAACTTCTTATTAGCTAGATTAGAACTCTAACTACATGCTTTGGTTAATTTTTCATGTTCAGAATGGTTGTAAACAGCAGTATGACTGTTTTTTGCCACTGACATCGAGGGACAAGTTGTAGCTTTATACAGGAAAAAGCTCAAAACAGAGCAGAGTACCAACACGGATCACCTTCAGTGCCGCCAGTGTATTCATCCCAACCAGGACCCCATCAGCAGACTACCACCGGGAAAGAGCGAGGCCATGGAGAAATATTTTAAACCGGTTCAGTGCCCAGCTGAGTTGGATGAGATCAAGCCATGGAAAAACCGCCATCATCACAAACATCACCTTCATCACTACCAAGACACTCAATCACAGAGGTATGAGGGTTTTATCCACACATATTTAATGCAGTTTTAGTTAAAAGTTATTTATATACTGAAATGTGACAGTTTGGTGAGACTGAAATCAAGCATCTGCAGCGTTTGACATACAAATATAGTGCGCACAGTCCCTTTTTTCATAGTTAGTTTACATAATTTCCCTTTGTTGAAGGTACTCAAAGTTTGACGACAGCGACAGAAACACAGATGACAGCCAAGGTCACCCTCGCCACCATCAACACAGCCACTATCTCCGTGAAAACCCTCACCACAATGCTCACTATCCTCGTCAGTTTCGCCACAGTGAAGAGGACGAGATACTTTATGACCACCACACTCCTGTAACTCTCTCTAGGGCCTCCTCTTCTTCTCTCTCCTCCTCATCCTCTTCCTCCTGGTACACAGAGTCAAGTGCAAATGATCCTTTCACTCTTCGCCATGCTGAGCGCCCACAGCATTCTCTATCCTGCTCCAATATCCCAGATGTGCGCATAGGTTTCCAGGAGGATGACAACAGCGAGCCCATTGTCTTTGCCACTATCAAACATAGCAAAAAAGGCAGTGCATTAAATGAAAGCTCACAGCAAAGGGGGAACAGTGGGTTTTCTGCTCTCGACAGAGGTCACAGCTTGAGTGATGAAGCTTTTCTCCAGAGTAATGCTGGTGGTGGAAGAGAACAATCCAAACACAATGATTATGGGCCTTTGTATAAGTCAGCTAGCTTGAACCGATGCTTGGCTTTTAGTGAGGAAAACATTCTTTTAGGGGTCTCCAGTGCCCCAAAGAGAGCAGTATCTTCAAACATGCTACCCAGCAAAGGGATCCTCAAGAACAAGGAGAATCATACTGACATTCGTAAGACTAAGTCGATGGAGGTACTGTCCCCAAGAGTTGATAAAGGACAAGGTCCAGGGCAGAAGGGTAAAGAGATCACCCAAGCTGAGAGAGAGCAAGCCAGGGCAAATTTTCTGCAGAAAAAATTGCAGTTCTCTGCTTTTCTAGATGAGATTACAAAGAGCATTATAAGTCCATCGGATCTCACAATCTTGGGTATGAATAATAGTAAAACATCTGGGAAAACAGCTGCCTCAGCCCCAACATCTAACCCAGTTAAGCCCCAGCTCCCACCAAAAAAGCACAGAAAGGGCCCAGTGGAGGAGACAGGCCATCATCCCAAGCTATCCAGCAGGCAGGAGAGAGGACCTTTCAGTAGTTCTCGAAAACAGTCTGACTGCTCCAATCCTGACAAACTAATTTCATATGCCACAAGGAACCACCACGGCAGCCCGCCACCTCGCCACTACCCACACTCTGCCAGCCAAAGCCCCCACCATGGAAGCAGCCATAAGGACAGGAGACCCATATCCAGGGACAGATTTGGCAGAGGTGGCCCTCACTTAACTGATGGAACCAGCACCAGCCCTGAATCCAGTCTGTCCAAGCAACACCACCACCGCAAACAGCACCACAGCCAACATCCGCATAACCAGCACTTCCACCAACAGGTTCATCCAAGCTCTGGTCACCAAGAACCAAGCAACTCTTCTCCCTCTTCAGGCCAGGGTGCAGGACCAGGTGTCGCATCTGAGTCTTCATCCACAAAATCTGATTCACCGAGGGCCAGGGACACAGCCTCCACAGCTACCAGCCACAGCTCAGACCAGAGTAGTCAACACCAGTCACAGCATGTCGGACACTCTCAGCAGGACCAGGTAAGTTCACGTTAAGCCGATACACTAAAATGACAATAAAAACAGGAGTAAAGAGAGATTTCAGGCCAAGTCAGTCATTAGCTGTTATGCACCAGCTGTAAAATATTATACGCTGCTAATATCGCTGCTATATGTATCTGTTTTCATTTGAAGTCAAACTACTGCAAATCAGTGTGAACACTGTGATGGAGACACCAATGGTCTTCAGCGGTGGGATTTGTGAAGATATTTGGGTGTTAATCAACCAAAGCTATGATCAAACAAATGTCAACACCTTTCTATGGAACATCATATAAATATATAATGACAATATTCTTTCTTTATTAATATCAATCATGTCTTTTTATGATGGGCAGCTGAAAAACAAAGTGTGGTGCACTAGATGGAAAGGTATAATAACTGTTAAAAAAAAATCGTGAAGGCATTACAGTGCAGTGAATCAGTAATAACTATAAAAAGAACAAAGTGAGCCTAATAAATGTAAATGTTGCTCCTCTCTTGCAGAGGCACTGTAGCTGAGTCACAGGGTGTGTGGGATGGTGTCAAGCACTACGCATTCCAAGCTGAGTCATTCTTCAGCTATGCAGCTGATGACGTCCAGAGCGTTTAGGGGACAATTCTTTTGAAACTACCTGATATGTCAGTTTTGATTCTCCGTTTGCTCTGTGACCTGAAAAGATGTAATTACATACAAATCTGCATAGTTCCCTCCTAGCACTATGGGAAAACGTGTGAGTGCTGTGAGCTAGTATCCAGTCATTCTTACATAATGTTCTGCTCAGGCTCACACTCTTCTGGACTAATAAAGACACACACAGCCTTACATAACCTTGCCTTTTTCCCTGCTGTAGCAGCATAGATTCGGGTCTCACTTGGTGTGTTTGTTTTATTGAATTCACATATACCTATGTGTACAAAGGGGGAACATCCTGACTATAGTTTAGCCTCACAGAACTAATCGATCATGTTTCTGGCACAGGTCTACCACAGCTCAATAATTTATTCAATCTGCCATGTCCTTGGTAATGAAGTGGCGACCCAGCCTGGGTATATAATGCCTGCTGTGCTGGGCTCCCGTGCCTGTGAAAGTAAATAGTAATAAATAATCATGGAAATTATGTTGTATTTGGATATGACCTCGTGCAGCCAAGTGAAATTCAGATGGAACAATGACTGAGAGGGTGAAGTTCGGGCTTTCCGGCAGGGTGTTTAGGGAGTTTTCATATTTGCAAACTGAAGCTGAAAGTTGTTGCACACTGTCAAGTTTCATTTTAAATTCAATGTGTTGGATTACAAAAACAAGACACTTATGAATCACACTGCATATTTTACTGGATGAGGAGGTCGCTACAACCAACATATTATATTTAACTAAAACTAAAAACATTTTAGCTAACTGAAATAATATTTTAAATGGAAACAATGTACAAGACTAATTGAAATAAAGTCAAAGTATTCAGTTTTATTTATACAGCACCAATTCACAACAACATTTGCCTCAAGGTGCTTTATATTTTAGGTAAAGATCCTACAATATTAGAAAGAAAAGCCAGAATTTAATAACTGCTAATGGCTAAATACAGAAGGGGCGTATGAACACATAGAGAGTGAAAAGAGATGAGTGAAGAAGAAGGAAGTGCATCATAGGAAGCCACCAGCAGTCTAGGCTTATCGCAGCATAACTAAGGGAGGGGTCAGGGTCACGTGATCCAACCCTAACTATAAGCTTTATCAAAAAGGAAAGTTTTAAGCCTAACCTTAAAAGTAGCAAGTGTTTGTCTCCTGAGTCCAAACTGGGAGCTGGTTCCACAGATTAGGGGCCCAGAAGCTAAAGGCTCTGCCTCCCCTTCTACTTTTAAATACCCTAGGAACCACAAGTAAGCCAGCAGTCTTAAAGCAAAGTGCTCTTTTAGGGTAATAAAGTACTATGAGGCCTTTAAGATATGAGTGAGCCTGCTTATTTAAGATTTTGTATGTGAGAAGAAATATTTTAAATTCAGTTCTGAATTTCTCAGGGATTACAGGAATAACTAAGACTGAAACTCTACCATACAAAACAATAATACCTCCATCTAGAATGGAACTATAGCCTAAATCATCTCATATTTCCCACCTCCTCCTTAAACTTGTTCTATTCCTTTTTTAGGACATGCTGTGTGATGCTGACCATCTTCAGTAAGTGTCTATATTTATATAACCTCAATCTGCCCACGTCACGTTTGACTGCAGATTTTCTCTCTGGCTCATTCTGTTCTTGCTCTTTTTTATCCAGTTATGGATCAGTGCTTATTGATCACACTAATGAGCTTCCCTTTCTCCCACACTCCTGTTAAAACAGGATCAAGCATCATTATGAAACCTTTTTTTATATAACCTTGACATTTTGTTTTGTTTAAAAATCATTTATGTTGATGCAGCCTACTGATTACTATACAAGCAGAGATGTCTGTGCTCATTACTGACAAATAACTGACTCTGCAAATTCTGGACCTTAATTCCACACATTTTTTTTCATATACTATGTAAATAGCACATTTTTGAAACTCAGAATAACATTTGTTATTAACATATGCTGGCACTCTACTCCTCCATTCTTCCTCTGCGTTCAGGGCACTGCAGGAGGAGAATGCAGATCTCCACCAGAATTTGCTGCAGATGGTGGTTTGCATTGAGAGCCTGGAGGGGGAGCTGCAGAGGACCAGAGATGAGCTCAGCCATGTTAAGGAGAAATACAAAAGGTTAGGCTCAACAAAATGGGTGTGTGTTGCTCATATGACTCATAAGGATATGACTCCTGTGCATAAGTAAATACTGAGGAGAAAGAGGAGATCTTTTCTATTGTATTGCATGCTAGTCATGCTCTATTGTATCACCATACAAGCATGAATAGCATGCCTCCATAAGAGGACACGTGCACACATATTGATTCCAGAGGCATTGTTAAATCAACTCAATCTATGGCTTTACACAACACTTCCTATAGAATTGATCCATGGAACATTCTGGATGAACATTACAGGCCACACATTTCCCCCTGTGCAGGTCGAAATTCTGTTACATATGAACATAGTCATAGTCACTTGGATTCTGTTAGGGCCATTTATAACCAAACAACTGCTGCTGACCATCAGGCACATACCAAACATTCTTCAGCAGACTGCAGCAGCTGCAGTGAATGAATGGCCACTTCACACTGTACTCAAGTCCGGTGTCAGTTGTTGTATATTTATTAAGAGAGTTTGTTGTTGCCACTTGCCCTGACAAACAGCTGCCACTGACCTTACTTAAGGATTTTAATGGTGCTATGTGTAGGAATACACGACACCGTTTCAAGATGAAAACGGCACAGTTTTGATGCGTCTCGGCCTCCCGTTTACACGAGAAGGGAGTGAAAACGATACTTTTTGGAAACGGACTCCGTCTCCGTGTAATCGGACAAAAATAACACTTTTTGGAAAACTGGGGAACTCGCACATGCGTATCATGATTGATGGGGGCACTCGCACATGCACACTATGGTTGCGGCGCCACCGCCAACTGGTGGCCTGGAGGAACGTCAGCGTTTTCAGCGTGTTGCGTTTCTGTGTAAACGGAGATCGTTTCCGAAACATCAGCGTGTGAACGCGTCACTTTTCGGAAACGACAACGTTTACACGACAACAAAAACGTTGTCGTGTAAACGGGGCCTAAGTTAAAAAAAAAAAATGGGTCTATGTAAATGTACTGAATTAAAAATAAAATGTAAATTTTTTGAATGTAGAAAATGGATTGAATGACAACTTTTCCTTCTTGTTTTGTAGCCTTCTGCAAACACATACTGGGACCAAGCAGGCCAATAACCTCCTGGGGGAGCACTTGCACATAGCGGTGAGGAAACTGGAGATTTATAAGCCGTAAGCAAAAGAAAAAAAAAAAGAAAAAAAAAAGGGAAAAACATCTTGTGACTTTTATGCATGTTATCCCATGTTTTTGTGTGTGTAGTCGGAGAGCCTGAGCAGCGAAAGGAAGTACCTGCTTAATCGTGTGTCCCTGTTGAGCTCAGAGCTGGAAGATGCCCACAGGACCATCACAACGCTGGAGAACATTAATGTAAGCATACTGCCATCTACTGGACATCAATGCACACTCCCCTACACACACGCACACACACACACACACACACACACACACACACACACACACACACACACACACACACACACACAC
>JAVDPK010002773.1:410069-428087 GCA_034780415.1 Cichlasoma orientale | reverse complement strand
ACACACACACACACACACACACACACACACACACACACACACACACACACACACACACACACACACACACAGTAGGCCTTAAAAATAGCAAGCAAGTTGGACTGATTACTCAGGCAGGCCATTTCAAGATTTGAAATTCAATATTATGAAACTGCATGTTTCTAGTTTCACAGAAAGGTATGGTTCAAACATATATGTATGCTTGCAACTGCACAAGTAGTCACCAAGAAATATCTATATTTATATAACTCACTGCTAATGTGGATACTATCATGGATAATTATAGAATGTGACTACTGAACCCAAGAGAACAGAGAACCCCAAAGTCAGAACATAATAAATGCAACATATGTTTCATGTAATTTCATGCAAACCAGAAGTAATACAAAATGTTAGAGATCTTCAGCTTTGGAAAGCTAAATCTCAAAACTAATTTATCAACACAGGCAAAAGTATGCCTGGCATTGTTACATTTTATGTGCTAAGATTGTCATTAATTTGAGGAAATGCTGATACTGAGTCTGATCTATATACTTACACACACAGTGCCATGTGTATACTAATAAGCCTATATTTACACTGAAAACACAATTTAAATGGTTTGTCAGCAGAAAGATCTTCTTCAAAGTAATAAAATCTGCACAGCATGTTTCCCTGTAGTATTTTGTAGAATATTAGGGGGCATTACTGCAGTGCCATTTTTTAAAGGAGACTGAGCTGCATCTCTGATGATCTGCAGTGTGAACAAAATACTGAAGCGCAGTTGTACAAAAAAACAAAACAAAACATCTCTTTGAACATGGATGATCAGCAAAATGTTTAAAACATGCTAAATAATACAAAGCATCTAAGTGAAATATACTGTGTTGCAGCAGAGCTCAGTGCTTGCTTGTAACACCACCTCCCTGTGGTACAAGCAAACACTGAGCTGACATTGTAGGTCAAATATTTCAAAACAGGTGAAAGCAAATGAGTTAGATTTGAAAGCAAATGCATTTCAGCAAATTTTGAAATGTAAAAAAAGTAATGTTTTCTTCTGTATTTTTTTTTTTTTTAATTCAGGTACCATGCTTGATAAAAGAGCTACTGGAAAAGCACTTTGATTCAGCTGAGGCTATACAGAAGTTTCTCACAACCTCTGCTACAAACAGCCATTGTGCCACCTCTCAACAAACAGATGGCCAGCCCCGCTGTCCTAAAGCGGACGAAGGAGCACATGATTGGCTAACAAAATCAGAGGCCGGTCCGCAGAGGGTCACGGCTTTCACACCCTTTAAACAGAGTGTACCAGGAACAGGAAATGAAGGCAATCTCTCAGGTCAGCATGAGCTGAGCCACAGCCCACCTTTCTCTGTGGCTGAAATCAGCACTGCTATCTATAAGAAAATGGCTGCCAGTTATGCTGCCAGGCCACAGCCTATCTACCCCCAAAGCCAACAGCAGCCTTCCTTGGCCACTAATCATGCTGACACCCTTCCAGACCTCAGGCAGGGCCGTGTAGATAGCGATAACTGGGGCGGGAAAGGCGAGCTTAAGGTAACTCTTTTGGAGCAGGACACTGAGGATGTGAACTCTGTGTCAGCCCAGCAGATTCTGGATGATTTCATGCAGCACTTGCAGATACACAAGGAGGCTGGTGGAAGGAAGGAGCAACAGAGTGGGCAGAAGTGTAGGGCAGAGGTAACGGAGTGAAAATGCCGTGGGCATAATGAATATTCATCTTAATGCCTTGAAGTGTGCGTTTTTTCATGTGTCTCATCTGTCAGATGGAAATACTGTATTTGCAAAATGCTGTGGTTAAGAAAATGTGAACATTATGTTTGTTTAGTAATAAAGCTGAAAACTCCAATCATTTGATACGCATTAGAAGATTTACAGACGCTATTAAATAACTAACAATTAAATTATCTCATTAAAAAACATGCTTTATGCATACACTTCTGTAGTAATAATTTGCTGTTTGTTTTTCATCTTTTAGTTTTCTTTCAAACTGACAGAGAGGGCAAAGTCGCCATGGGGATCTCAGACTGTGGCTTCTGTATTTAACAGTAGTGAGATGAGATGAAATGCACACAGGAAATTGTGCGTGATAATAGATCATTGACACTGATGGGATAAAATGTGATTAAAATATTATTATGAACAAATTAACATTAAGAAAAAAACATAACTTTGGATGAAAAGAGACCCTTTTTTTCCAGCTGCAAGGTCAGCCGTTATAGCTGATCTTTTAAACTTACAATGAAAGACGAGGATTTTAAAAACAGGATACATCAAGGCCTTCCGCCAAGTGAAAAATGACACTGAATGCAGTGAATGACTTTGAGTGATGGAGAAAATTACTTGAGAAGGGAAGCTAACAACCTTTTGGACCCACTTAATTATTGAGTGAAGACGTCTCTTTCATGCAACAGCAGCCTACCATCAGTGCCACTGGAGACTGTTTTAATCTACATTTATTCATAATACTTCAACCAGACTCAGTTGTTAGTTTTTCTACAGTATATTTGTGAAGAGTAAATCTTCAGGCACTGCACTGGTAACTGGTATTTAAAACAGTCCAAATAGCCCACATGTGAAAACTGTTTAAAAATGAATAACTGTGCAATGACAAATATTACTTTGAGTTTACTGTTCATTGATTGCTTTGTGTAAATATCCATAAACTCCGTGTAAATGTCTGTGATGCATAAAAGGAACCGGTCTTCCCCATGTCCAATATTATGATGACGGGGTAGATGCTTTCTAGCTGATGTAACTGACAGAAGTGTACAGTTAAAATATAAAGGTGTAATTATGTGCAGGTATTGTGATGCTGTAGATAAGATAACGTTCGACAGTAACGTGTACACCTGGGATGTAGGTACTCCTTTAATTTAGAGGTTAGCATGTTGTTTTAATCTTTAAAGTCTCTCTCTCTCTCTACATTTTGTCATTATGAATACTTCTAGTCTGTGTCATTGCATCTACTGTACCAATAAAGATAGTTATATAATATCTCAGATTATAGAAATGTTTATTACTGGTGATTTCTTCCTCACTTTCTTCTTATCAACTTTGAATAATATACAGTACTTTTTCAGATAAGCAAAATACTCGGGTTGCCTACTAATTGGAGGGTTGTGGTTTAATCCCCAGCTCCTCCAGCCTGCATGTTGAAGTATCCTTGGGCAAGATACTGAACCCTATGGTGCATTCATTGAAGTGTGAGTGTGCACTATATGAATGTGTGTGTGAACGGGTGAATGATGCTTGTTAAAAAAAAAAAGCTCTTTGGGAGTTCAATTAGAGTAGAAATGCGCTAGATGTATTTAAGTACCAGTCCATTTACAAAAAACATAAAGAAAGTGTTGCCGTTCTCAAAGCCAGGCTGGTAAGTGTTGAGATATCTTACAGCCTCTGCTGCTAGAGAGCTAAACACGTTTGCTTATATGTGTTTGAATGATCAGATCTTTCAATCAGTCTCATGGTTCGAAAATGCCACAGCAAATGTTAATAATGATGGTGTGGTAGAACATTATTTGTGTTGAAAGAACTGATAACGTAAAGCTGGCCTCAACCTAACTATGACTCTGATTCAGACTGTCATAAATACTTATAATAACAGTTTAATCCTATTGATCCAGCCCCACCTCCCTCCCTATTGCATTATATTCATAATCCCCTGCAAGCATAACTCTGGTCTCACTTTCACTGTACGTGAACCAGCTTCTTCCTAACCAACCTCAACGAAGAACATAGGCTCATTCTAGGAACTGTACTCACTTTATTTTAGTTGGTACATTAATCAGTAGATACTATCTAGCCTGCCTTAAATCATATACATATATACATATAGTTTTTAAAAAAATAACACTATACAGTGGTTTTCTGGGACACTGTAATATAATATCATACATGACTGCAGGTTTATTTTATTTTAACTTTTATTTGAACACAAACCAGTTTGAAGGGAGCTGGTTTGCATGAAGAGTGTTAGCTGGAGTTAGGTTAAAATTAGTTATGGGAATATTGGTTTTAGTGCATTTAAAGTCAAATAAAAGGTCAGCTAAAGCATTTGCCAGAGTGATTTTTCAAGTAAAAGCTGATGTGTGTGGGACTGTTCCAAATGTCTTAGACTTTTCTCCTCTAACTGCATGATATGTCTTGGCCCAGTGATGCAGTGAAAACTCTGAGTGATGCTGACAGTAACCTGGATTTTGTTCCATACTCTTGGACCCCACCGTATTCTTGCTCTTAGCTAAACAGTAATACATGTTTCTTCTGTTTCTGAGACGTCCAAGCCTTCAGGTAAATGTGCTTCAGGTAAATCCACCTGTCATAATAGTCCAACAGACCCTCCCATACTATGAGTCCATCAGAACAACTTTGCTGATCAGACACTGGCCTGCTTTTCCATTGGTTCCTAGGCTCTAATAGGATCCCAGGGACTCTGCTGTGAGGATTACGGTTCCAAACTCTCGACTTTGGCCAGTTGTCTGTGTCCTCCAACCATGGGTACTGCGGTTTAAGGGGGCGCCGCGTATGCACAGACCCGGAGGGCCGCCATCAAAAGACGGCATCACATCAAGAGGAGCAAGTCACTGATTTCAGCTTGAAGGGGAGACTGTGGCGGTGTCATCAGCTGCTTGAGGGAAACAACTGTAATATTTGTGAAAAGGATTATCTCTTTTCTAGCATACTTTAATAATAATCACACTTCTCATTCGCAGAGATCTGGATCATAAAAAAATATTTTTGGGACATTTCAGCAACTAAGTGAAAGTTTTTGGATTATCCTCTACGGTCGACTTTGTCCTTTACCATCTCAGGGATCTACCTGCTTATCCCCTCCACCTGGAACAACTTAGATGAGCTCAACCCACTAATAACTAATCAAACGACAAGGCCTGGACTGACCACTGACCAATCCAAGAATACTGACTCCACCGTCTTTTGAGGGCTCTTGGGTTTGTCTCCGTAAATGTAGTTGGCCACCTCTGGAAAGACTCATTTTTTGACCACAATAGACTCGCTCAGCTCCATCCAGCTCCCTCTCTCTTTCTTTTTTCTCTTTTCTCTGTGCTGATCAGTGCATAATAGTGAACCATGCTGCTGAAAATGAAGTTCACCCAGCAGAGGCGGGTGCGTCTGGCCCAGGGCCTGTGGCTGATGTCCTGGCTTGCAGTGATGTGCGGGGCCTTCATCTTTTGTCTGGGTGTTTACCTTAAGACAGAGCTGCTTCGTAGGGCTGAGGTAGAGAGAGAGAGAGAGAGAGAGACACTCACATGGATGCAAGCACACGCATAAAGCAATGTCAGCCAGAAGGCCAGGTGGAGCTGAAATCTAATGCATGAATGTGTTAAAGGTTGAACAAATATGGGATTATATTCTCAAACATCTGCCTTTGCTCAGGGGTGTTTACTGAGCCTGCTGTGTCGCTCTTTTTTTAAACTTAGCTTGAGTTTAATCCGCAAATACAAACACACAGCACCCAAGTGTAAACATGCACATTCATGTATGTTAAGTCACTTATGTGGAGTGTGCTGAATGGCTTCATTGCAATGTCAGGACTTTACCACAAAAAATCATTAGTGTGCAGTGTTTATTGTAGGTGCTTGACCAGCGGGTAACTGTCATGACCTCTACAACATTTTTGCATTTGTTTAAGCACTGTAGCCATTTGTCTTAATTGATCAGTGATTAATTGGACAGGCTTAAAGAACTGATATCCACAGGAAAACATCAGGCCATGTATGCATGCCTTCAAATATTTATTGATCTAAAGTGAGACACTCTGTTAGTTGCATGGTAACAATTTTTTTTCCAAGATGGTGAAGATGTTATTACACTGAGTGAAAAAACTGTTTGCTCTGTGACCAACGCAATGGAATCAGGAACCTAAGGATCTAAAAAAAATACTAACTAGAGTATAATCCTCATTTATAATCTGTAGACAAATCCATCATTTGTTCAGTTGTTTTGCTCTGTTGTACTTCATCAGCAGCAAAACTGAGTATTCCATATGTAGCATAAAATTATTTTTTTTTTGAAATATCATCTAAAGAGCTTATTTGTCATAAAACCCCGGTGGCTGGACAGATTTTACAGGCTCATATTAGATGGTGGCACCACTGGACTCTAATTGAACATTTTTTTAATGGTAATTTTAAAACAACAATTGTACAAAGGTGCTTTGTGGCTGTCAGGCTTTTGCAAACTCAGCCAATGATAAACTCAGTCCATAATTGACTTCTGCAGTAACGTGGGCAATTGATTAAATTTATCATCATATTTCCATGTAGACTTTGCAGCTAATTGAATCTTTTGGCCGCCAAGGTCATTTTAGACTAGATAAGGATAATTGAACGGAGGATTATTACCTTATAAAGTGAGTGAAGGAAATGACAAAGAGACCTGCAGCTGACTGCTGCTGCTGTGCCAACTATTATCTTTGACTGTGCTCTTCTTCTCTTGAGGTGATGGATAACACAGAGATCCATGTGGTGCCCAACATCCTGATGATGGTGGGCCTGGCATCCATTGGCACCAACTGGGTTGCCACTCGTGTGTGTCAAGACTCCCTGGATGCAAGCCGCTTCCCCCGTTGGAAGGTGCTTCTGCTGGTCTGGTTTGCTGCAGCTGCACTACTGTGTTGTCTGCTCATTTCTGTGGTGGTGCTGAGCTATGCCCTGCAGGGACGCCTGGAGGAGTCCCTGAAGGTGGGTTCACTAGGCTGGGTAAGGATTTAAAGGAGGGTATAAGTAGGTGGCCTCTAAAGAGGATGTGCTTATCAAAGGGACAAGTGTCAAGCAAAACCCAAGGGAAAACCTGCTCCCCCCCTAAATTGCTGTGGCTGCATTTAAAATGCTGCTCACTAGCCTCATTCAAAGATAATAAGAACTGTCAGTTAATTCATATACGGCGGAAAGGAATTGGACCAACAATCCCAACATTATTTGTAAAACCAGCTCAAACTGCACTGAAACTCAAACATCTTTTAAAGACAATCAAACAAAACACCTTCTTCTTCACTGTCTTCACTGTCAGGTGGGACTGAGGAATGGGATCCGGTTCTACAAGGACACGGACGTGCCCGGCCGCTGCTTTCAAAAGGAGACCATTGATCGTCTGCAGATGGAGTTCCGCTGCTGTGGAAACAACAACTTCAAGGACTGGTTTGAGGTTCAGTGGGTCAGCACTAGATATCTGGACTTCACCTCCAAGGATGTCAAGGAGTGAGTGAATGGTGATGAACAGATAGAAAGAGAAGAAGCTGGACTGATGAGGGGTATACAGCAAAGAGAAGCAAAGAAAATGCAGGTCTATATGATAAGCAGACTTCCCGTCCAGAAAGGTCAAACAATATGTCAGAGAGAGCGAGAGAGCGAGAGAGAGAGAAAAATGATATTAAGGGTAAAGGAAGAGTATATTAA
The DNA here is from genome assembly GCA_034780415.1 of Cichlasoma orientale. Taxonomy (NCBI): domain Eukaryota; kingdom Metazoa; phylum Chordata; class Actinopteri; order Cichliformes; family Cichlidae; genus Cichlasoma; species Cichlasoma orientale. The sequence continues at coordinate 420,672 of JAVDPK010002773.1, read as the reverse complement.
AAATAGTTCTGGCCTTTACTTTCGAAGAGAATGATAGACATCGATGAAAAGGTTGGTCGTACAGCAAGCAGAGAAAGGTTGGTCAAAGATAGGAAAGTGAAAAGGAATGAACAAACAGAAAGGTTGTGACATGATGACACTTGTATAGAGGCACTGCTCAAGCCTGCATTGAGCTAGCAGTTGGCCTTTAACTGGTTTTAAGATGAATTTACCTCCTAACCTTTCTTCCACTTCCTCTTCTCTCACTTCTCTCTGTTTTTAAATCGCTCTCTCGTCCTGGTTTTCATGCTTTTCCTCTTTCATCCGTCTGCAGTCGTATCCGGAGTAACGTGGATGGCCGTTACCTGCTGGACGGAGTTCCTTTCAGCTGCTGCAACCCTGCATCCTCACGGCCCTGCCTGCAGTACCACCTGACAGATAACAACGCTCACTACAACTATGACTACCAATCAGAGGAGCTCAATCTGTACAGCCGCGGCTGTAGGCAGGCTCTGACCGACTACTACATGGAGCTGATGAACTCAACTGGCCCGGGTGTGTTGTCAGTCATCTTAATACAGGTGAATAATCTAAAAAAAAAAAATTATTATATAATATTGCTTTGAGTTTCTTGTGTGCACAGAGAAGTGCTTAAATTATTCTGTCTCTTTTCCTTCTTCAAGCACTTGTCACAGTGTGGGAGTACACACACACACACACACACACACACACACACACACACACACGCACATAAAAAAAATAAGAAGCAAAAAACAGAATTTTAAATGATGGTTGTCTACTGACGCACAGACTGTCATGACAACCGACAGAAAGAAAAACCTCACTGGTTTACATTGATTTCCAGCCTTTAATCAAACATGCACTTTCATTCCTTTGCAAAATGCCAGCATTGACAGCACATTCTGTTTAAATAGCCTAAGTCTGGAACAGGAAGTGCTTTCAAATGTTGAACATGCACCATCATTCCCCACAGCCAATCAGACAATCTATACACCTAAGTTCAACAGATTTGTGACTTTTCTAGTCCATCCTGGCATGCCAAGACATGAAGATGGGCTAAATAATGTCTGTTTTTCAAGTAAAGTTACAGTGCTTTACCAAAATCTGAATTCTGCTACCCAGCATCAGACAAAACAGAGAAGAGGAAGCATGAAACAATACTAAAAATATTTTGTACAGCGCTGACTGCACCACCACCACTGCTTTGTTGTCCTGAAGACTGCAGCAAAGTCAAAACTGGATCTCACAGTTGTGGGAAACTCAGTGGAAGCACATCCTAAGAGACTGTATGGGAATGATCAGTTGGAGATTTAGTTCAGCTAAGAATATTAACTATTATAGTAGCTTGATTTAGAAACGTCAGATCGCAAAAGGTGTACTTAAACCCAACTTCATATGTGAAGTAAGAAATTCTTAAAAGAATTTCTCCAGTTTTAAAACAAAAAAAAACTAAACAAAAGAAAAACAAAACAGAACACAGCACCCCTATATAATAATAACTGCCTCCCTAACATGTTTTTAGAGAGATTATACATCACTCCAAGATAAGTATAAATATTTAAATAAAAGAGGCCTGCTGGAGCCGATCCCAGCTGCCATATTTGTAATAATCTTGATAATACTTGCACAATGAAAATTCAAAATTAGGAAAAAAAATATGTACAAAACTGTCTCTCATATGGCTAACACAGTACAAGCTGACAAAAACCACAGGTCACATATATACATAGAAGGCTAAGCTGTACAGAAAATGCCTCTGTGAAAGTCTGTGCATCTGGCTTTGAATAAAAAGTCCTTCATAGTGTGGTTATCATCCAGCAGCTTTAAAGTTACATGTTTTATTAAAGTTGACGCTTCTCTTCTTTTTTGTGAGCACATGAAAGCCTTTTGACCATCTCGTTTTGTGATAAAAACTGTCTGCTAACACCGATCTTGCACCCAGATTTCACAGTATCTTTATTGGCTCTTTCTGTGCAGATGTCAGTGCTGGTGAGCCTGAGGTACTTGCAGACGGCCGTGGAGGCAGCCACGGCTCTAGAGAACCCCGAGGGTGAAAGTGAGGGTTATCTCCTGGAGAAGGGCGTGAAGGAAACCTTTGAGGATGTTAAAGCGAAGGTCCTCGACATCGTGAAGTTTGCGCAGGTTGACCCCTCGGCCGCCGAAGAATCCCCTGGGGCTGCAGACACAGTGAAGCCAGCTGATAACACCACTGAGAAGGCTGTCTCCCCTACTCCCTCCCCTGCCAGCTAGAGGGAGAAATGTTTGTTAAAAAAGAGCTCCGGAGGAAGGGATGCGGGGGGATGGGGGAGAAGTGTCTGTGTTTATTTATTTTTTGGTCGTAAGTTGGGTGGTGGCAAGTAGGGCACCATTTGGGTTTTGACACATTAGGCTTGATTTATGTTCCACCAAAAGCAGCAGCTGCAGCTCCCTCGCACATGGCCAAAACAGGGCAACACACAGGGAATCTTATCGAGTCCTGCACAGACACCAAAACAAACATCTCCTCTGTGCAGGACATCATGAATGTGTCACCATCAAAGAATCTGTTCAGGAGATGTGTAGTACATCTTGTTGTATCTAGAACAGTCAGTTTAAACAGGTTTAGCTTGAACACAAAAACATATTTGACACTTTTTGACATTTTTGGCTCAGATTTGGCCACGATCACATGATGCTAAAGTTCATCCTGTGTGCGCTGTAATATTCAACTCACAGCTGTAGTTTGTACTAATCTGCAATGAAATGCTTAGAAACCTGTTAAACTGGCAATGCACATAAATTATATATTAAAGGTAGAAGTTTTTAACTGCTTTGTAGTGTCGGCTTCCTTTTGTACATGTCGTATAATAGAGGCGTGTATGAAAATGACAATGGGTTATCTGAGTTCAGCAAGAGAGTTGGATTAAGTGTGCATGTTTGCGTGTATATGTGTGTGCGGTGCCCTATATGAAGCTGTCATCGTGTCTATCCTGGCAGCTCTGAAACAATCTGATAATCCTGGTGTAGTTAATCCCAGAACTGCTGCACAAGCAGTATCAACGCACCCTGACAGCACACAGGAACGCACTCTGTCATAAACAGCACACTGATACAACATGTTGGGAACTATTTTACAAAGAAGAACAGTCTATAAATACTTTTTGTGGAAAAAAAAGAGAAAAAAAATATATATACATATTTTCACGGTGATCTGTCCAAGCTGCAGGTATATCTAATGTGTGCTCAATCTTCTTAAATAAAACTATATCACAGAATATTTTCCATGAATGTCTTATTTGATTTCAAACATATAAGCATCCACTCAATGTTGGCAGAAAAACATGCTTTTTTAAAAATAAAAATATAAAAAAAATAACAAGCAAAACTCAAACATGAAGCAGAGATTAACAAAGGAGTGAGGGTAAAGGTTTGTGCACACACGTGACTTTACATCAGGGCCATTACTGATAACTCAGGTTTTCAATGGTGGCAACTGGTATCTTTTTTTGCAGCCTGTGAGCAAAACCAGGAAAGAATCTGCTATTATGTACATCCACTATCCATGTCATACTTTGATAAAGCACTGCAGAACACGACTAAGGAATCATTACTCTACTTTGTAGCAGGTTAAACCTTCCATCATTGACAAATACAGCTTGAGTTAGAAAATGTAACAGCCACTTCAGGGATAATGAAAAAAATAAACCAGAAAAAAATGTCAACAACCATCATTTTAACAGATACATTATTAAAAACGAACTGAAAGTGCTCTGGAGTACTATTAATCCTACAGTGCCCGACGCCCTCAGATGAGAGGATGGATAGGATCAGTGAGAACGTAACTTAGTATGTTAAAGTACTTTACTGAAGTGCAGATTTAATGCGCTTGTAATTTATTTAAGTATTTCTATCTTATGGTACTTTCTGCTTCTACTCTATTTTGGATGCAGTTATTGTAATCTGTAGCTACTCCATGATACTTATTTTAAACTTTTACTTATTATTTTGCTGATTAATTGCATTTTTATTGATAAAGCTACACAGCAATACAAGTAATTCAAATTAAACCCAACTGCAGCGTTAAAGAGATATACATGTCAATTAATCAACAGTTATGATCCAGTATTAATATGAATCTGAAGAGTGTAATTTTGCCTAATGAGAACATTTACTTTGGGTACCTTAAGTATATTTTGAGTATGTGACTCGTGCACTATTAAGCTACTTAAGTAGGTAAGTTTATAGTTTTAGTTAAGTTACTTTCTTTCCACTTTATCCAACAAAAACTGTCTTTCAGCTCTTGTGCAGCACCACTTTTACATAACAAATCTATAGGGTAGCAGAGGACTGCACATGGGACTAAAAATTGTGCCCATGTTTTCTGTGGCCCCGCCCTGCTTTGTGTTTGATCAACCCGTGCCACCCCATCTAAAAATAAATAAATAAAACGTCTTAAAACGTTGGCACATAAAGGTTTAACTCACATCCAGCTGTATGAGGAAAAACATTATACTGCATTATGCACAGCACCTAGTTAAAAGCAAGGCCGCTTGCTTCCCGCTTGATTTTGTTTAGAAAGTAATGATGTAATTTCTTTTGAAGCACCAGAGGTCGCTATTGCACAGTGCTTGAAGCGCAGCTGAACACACGGTGAACATTGGAAGCACCTCTAACTTTAAAGTGGAAACCTTCACCTCTTTTTCACACATATTAGATCAATATATCATATCCGGAGACAAAATGATATTGAGGTAAATGGCGTAAAAAAAAACATTTAAGGACAATTTTCATATCAAGACGCACAGGAGGAAGTGGGCCGAATATTTCACCTCTGTAAAGTAACAGTGTCCTTCAAAACACTATGCGCCTTTAGTCATTTTAAAGAGCGTTATGTAGTAGTTGGGAAGATATTTTTGTGTGCGTGTGTGTGTTGTGTGAAGTGCTGAGGGTGTGTTTAAAAAAAAAAAAAAAAAAAAGGCAACATGTGCTTTCTGAAAAATTCCGGTGTGGTTTTGCAATGAGATTAACTGACACAGAGTCAGAGAGGAAGAGGCAGCAGCGAGGTGGTGGCAGGGGAAGGGCCGCACAAATGTCAAATTAGTTCACTTGACGCAAGATGGATTCGCTCTCTTTGATTCATTATATACACCGAGTTAGTGATATTCTTTAATTAGCTGTCTTCTGTAGTGTCTCACAGCCCTCGTGCCACAACAATGGAGTCCAACATTAAGGAGATAATAGAGGAATTCATGGAAAGTGCGTTGGCGCAATGGGTACGTCATTTATCATTTATCACTTTGAGTTAGAGAAAAGGTCATCATTTATAGAGGCGCAGAGGGGAGAATAAAACAGGAGGAGGGTGTAAAACGGTGTAAAAAAAAAAAAAAAAATCCGCCTTAGCCGGTGACTTAGCTCTGCAGTAAACTCTGTATTACTTCTAGTCAGAAAGCCTGTGACATCTTTTAGAGCAGTCTGCTTTCCAGTTCTATTCACCAGAATAAATATAAAACTTGAATAAATAACACAAATTGCCTCGACCCTGCCTTTTTTTTTTCCTGTTGTGTACAGAAAAGCAAACACTTCTCCTTTTGGCAGCTTCCCTCGCCTCTTAATGACCAACATTTTCTCTCCCAGCCTTGACACTTCCGTGTCCTTGGGCTGCTTCTGATTTCAGAATAACACAAAGTTGTCTGCGGTGTTTTCAAGAGATTATGCTCTCACTTAAACCAGCTACATTTGTAACACACTGAATTCCCAGCTGAGTTTTCCACATGGGAAGCCGGTCGTTGCTCCCCCTCTGGTTAATGAGCAGTGTTTGTGGTATAATGTGATACTGTGATGAACCTTGTAGGGATGTTTCCATTGGTTGTTGTTGCTCCTTTCCAAGGAGGAGGTCGGTCAGATGTCAGGTTGAACAGGACCTGGCAGAGGTTTGGTATTTTCTTGAGGGCACTTCAGCAGCTAGGTTTTTCACTGAGATTTCTCAGCCTGTTTCTCATATGCTGAAGGTTTTTATCCGCAGCATCTCAGCCTGCTCTGCATCGCCTTATCAGCTGAGACCAACTCTGGCTTGTTACTCTGTTTACCTACAGTGCAGTTTTTAGAAGGTGCAGGTGGGAATAAACCTCATTATATTGCAGTTTGCATTGGCACAAGTCATCTTAGAAGAGAGGGACCTTGGCTGCAGTCCTGCTTGGCTGGCTGTCGCTGTGAAGTGCTTCCCAGTGTGAGCACACAGATACCACCTGTTCGGACAGGTGCACTGACTCAAGTGACTTCCTGTGTGAAAAATTTCCCTTAGCCCATCTCTGTATCTATTTTCTGCTCCTGTGTCGGTCTTCTCTGTCTTTGGTCACCACACAACATAACATCTCTATCTGTCTTTCACAGGTTCTGCTGTTTGAGAATATGGTGGAGGGTGAGGATGGTGCCTCTCTCTACAGCCAATACATGGAAGTAAACTCAGTTTCGCAGAGCACCCGAGAACGCTACCTGAGGCTGACCAATGGGATTTTCCTCAATGAGGTCATGAGGGTCATGTAAGAGTCATCAACATTTTCTCATTTTCATTGCTTTCTAGCCATGTGCACTCTGCGGCAAAGATGACTGTTAGAGAGGGAAAAGATAACTTGATGAGCTTTTGCAAACCTTACCTAGTCATTTGTTGTTAGAGGAGCTTTTAAGTGTAGTCATATAAATATATAATAATAAGAACACAAGTGCTCATTTTGAGACATTTGTAGACTGAAAATATAAAGTGTTCAACCTTGCAATTAGTTGCAAAAAATGTGGCTTTTATTGGCAATCTGAAATGCTGAAATGTACACACAGCCCATTCTTCACTGAAACTCTATGCCACTTTTCTTTTTGAGTAAAAGCCATTAAAAAGCACTGAGATGGGGCACCCTGGTGGCCTGGTGATTGAGGTGCTTATGTAACTTAAGTGAAGCGAGTTTAGGTGATGGACAGTGTGCGGGATAATAAAAAGAGTGCAAACTGACCTTGTGTGCAGCTGTGTCCTGTCAATAATTTTAACATGTCTCTTTTATAATGGAGGAAATGCTTTTTTGGATGCAGGGGATTTTTTGTTGTTGTTGCTGCTGCAGTACCATTACTGATAACTGAAAAAAAAATAGCACCAGTTTTCTTAATACTTTCATGACTACACTTTCCTCTGTATACATGCATGTCTTTCCTGTCTCTATAATGGCTGTAGTAAGAAGAACTGGATGGTGAACCCATGCACCGGGCAAGAAATGCATTATTTTTGTCATATTCATAATAGAGTAATAGGAGTAAAGTATATTACTATATAATAGGGTAATAGGAGAATAGTTTGGGGGCTGCAGATGATTTTTTAAAGTTGTTTATTAATTTTTGATGCAATGCTTTGAGTGACCACTGGGACAGATTGGCAGTTTGGCAGTCACAGCCAACCCTCTTAATACAGCCACACAGCTATTAAATAAAGGCAGATAATTCCCCCAGTATAATATTGTACATTAAAGTACATTGGGCTTAGTGTAACTGACAGCAAGACCCAAGGGACAGTAACTCAAGTTCTACTCAGAGTGAGCTGCAATTTTGGGATATTTAATGTGGCACCATCATTTTTTGTGTCCACTTTGGAGTTTTTCTTTGATTTATGCACAGATACCTCCCAAAATACCAACCTTCACTTTGTGTTTGATGTTAATTTAAGAACCCTGACACGCTAACTGTAAACATTTTCCTGTATGTTTTTTTTTTACTGTGCCACAGCACAGCCTCAGAGAGGCGTTAACATGGTTACAAACACTTGGTAGCATTGTGTATTGTTATTTTTCTTTTGCATGAAGTGTGACGTAACATTTATCACACTTGGTTTCATAACCTCATGTTGTTTTACAGTACATGTGGGAAAGGACAATGTTATTAAATTTCTAGTAAATTATAAAATTAGGTTCTGCACACTTGCCATCCTATAAGCCATCTCCACTCATTCCCTTATCTTTGTGTTCAAGTTTCAGCAGGAGAAAACCTTTTGTCTATTAACTGGCAGGACAAGATCTTAGGCAGGATTTGCTCAATAGCTGATTAATTTGGCCTGACCTAAGCCACATTATTTCAACAAATAATTGCATGTGGATTCTCACTGCCTGCTTCTCAGACCTCATTAAAGTTTTATTCACTCTGCTTAAATGCACTGTTGCATAAGAATTTCTCATCTGGAGAGAAATGGTGCTGGGCTGTTTGATCAAGCTGCAGTGTGTACACCACTGTGTTTTTTTTCCCCCTGTGTCTACCCAGAGACCCAAACCCCAAGGTGGAGAGGCTGTACAACAGTGAGAGAGATGACCACATGCTGAGAGTCCAGAATTTTTCCATTTTAAATCGACACCTCCGAGCCTTCTACCAGGTAGGGGAGGGTGATGGGGGTGGGGGGCAGTGAGACTCTGTTAGATCATGTCATCAAGAGGGAAATCAGGGCGATGTGCTGAGAGTCATCAGAGCCTGCACGGGTCTTCTCGTGAGCTTCGCATTCCCACTATAACAAAGATAAACCCATTAAACTGTAATGATATTTCACTTCATTTAGGCGCGGCTAAGATAAACTGTCCAACAATGGAAGTGGCTACAGTTTCTCTTTTAGTTTATATTTCTATTTAACTGCATTTTGGGCACTTTGTATATTTTAGAACTTGGACAGATGGATCATTTTTTTACGCATTTGCACAGTAATCAGAAAATCCCCACAGCTGCATCTTGTGGTCTTCTTACTGAAGCTCTGGACATAATTTCCTGGACACAGCACATCAAATATTGACTCATTAGTACCTGTTGGCTTCCACAGAAAATATCACTTGCAATGGTGAACCCCAAGAGGGTTGTCATCTACCAGTGCAGCTTCCCTGAGCCGCGCAGTGTCGTTTTCGCCTGCTGTTGCTACAGCTTTACTGTTCTGCTTCACAGTGCTTTTATCAGGCTGTTTTCAGAGGCAACAGGAACCCGATTTCAGCCAGAAAGCTTTAATAAAATGGCTTTGCACGCTACCTGCCCAACTTCAAACAGCAGCCAGAGTTAGAGACTAGATAGTGAACACAGTTGAGCATTTAACATCTGAAGTACCAGGTATTTCCCTCAGGTGCCTCAGAAGCCTCAGGTCAGCAGAAGCCTGACTGCAGAATTCTGATGATGCAGCTGGATGTCACAGCTTCCTGGCAAAATATTAGAACGTCTGCAACTGTAATTGTCTAGAAAAGACGTTTGGTGTTAAACAGCATGTATTTATTTTTTATTTTGCAATCTTAATCACCATCAGTCTTTATAAATGAACACTGAAACAGTTCCATCACATGTGCTGTGAAGTCAGGAACCTTTACTCTGTTTTCATGTTCAAACGAATACTTGTTGCATGTATGATTGCTTTCTTCACAAGAGTCAAAAAAGACAATTTGAAGCAGCAAGACACCTGATAGTTAGCTCATCACAGTGGCTTGAAACCTGTCATTGCTGGAATTTGATAAAACTGCCTACAAGCATATCTAAAGTTTACTAACACAATATTAATATTATTATTTGTTATATAAAACTCCTTCCTGGGGGCCATGTAGCATCCAGTCAAGCAATAGTCCTTTCATAGGGATTAAAAAATCAGATATAATATGCTAATTAATGAGCTTTAACTGGCTGGTAGGTGTACACCTTTATTTTGGTGTTTTTTTCTTCTTCTTTTTTTTTCAAGCTTTCCCTTCTTTTCTTTCATGCTATGCTGCTCTGCTGCTAACTTTACCCCAGCAGACATGAAAGCGGTATCGATCTCTTCATCTGACTCTCAGCAAGAAAATAAATACATGTTTTTCCAAAATGTCAAACTAATTCTTTGAGTTGTTTTTTCTGGAAGCTTCATCTCTGTAGCTACAAGCTTCAACAAAGCTTAATTGGGTAGTTTGATACCTTGTCAGACTGTGGCATTAATATCTCAGCGGTAAGACAAGTCATTACACTGATACACTGAGGCAAACGTGTGACACAGTGATACAGGCTGCGCAGTCATTTGTAAATGGTCTTGCTTGAGCTCCATCTCCTGTCTTGAATAGCCCTATTCACTCTGTAGCATTTCTACCAAAAAAAAGTTTTCATAAACACTAGTGTAATGGCTTCTTTTGTGGATGGACTGAAATGACTCCCAGCTCATTATAAGAAGAAAAGTCTTGTAAAAGAGCTGGAATATCTTCCTAAAACATGACTCACAGCCACACAAATGGCGAGGGAGGCGGGGTGACGGAGGAGGGCTGGAGAAGCAGTTGTCTAGCTGCGAGGTAGTAAAAGCAGAGGACAAGATGAGGCTCAGCTATCAGTCTTAACACTAACAATATACTGCTCGGGGGTATTGTAGAAAGTTTGAAGTGCATGCACACGGAGACATTGCATTAGCGCAAGAGAAAAGATGAAACAGAGAATTTTCCATCCTGCTTATTATCGGGCAAATGGGGTGAGAAAAAATGGAGGAGTGGCGAGCTGCATTTTTTTTAGCTGCTGCTGTGGTTAGAGGCTAAGGAAGGAAGAAGACTAAGAAACCATCAAATGGCCTTCAGTGTCATGCATTTCATACTGTGCATTCACATGCGCCGCTGGCATTTCA
>JAVDPK010002773.1:398611-410063 GCA_034780415.1 Cichlasoma orientale | reverse complement strand
TGCCCCCCCCCCCCCCCACACAGGATGATTCAGAAAGCCACAGCTCTCAGCGATGAAAGCATCCTGAAGCACGAGTCAGGTGGACTGAGCGTACACTGCTTTGCTTGACACACAACAAAAGAACACGGGTCTAGGAGGTTTCATTTCCTAATTTTCAGTGAGTCACTAATGCCCCTTGATAGCTCCTAGCAGCACAACACACTGGCAAATAATTGACAAGCTCAAATCAGTTGACGTTACGCTAGAATTTCACCAGGTGCGCTCAGAATAGGCTCCACTGTCACTGCAGACATTTAGTTCCACATTGGTCACAGTTTTACTTCTCACTAATTTTCTTTTGTCTTTTTGACTGTTTAATGCTCTCGATGTATTTATGTGAGAGCGTGCGTGCAATACAATGACAAGAGTGTGGAGAGCTTAAGCCACAGAAACAGTGTGCAGCTTGGCAGGGCTTGATATCGGCTGTGACCTCAGCTTCTCTTCTATAGAAACTGAGCTATTTGTGTAGATGACATGGGTGGGAAGTGAAGGCTGTGCACATCTATTGTACTGTAGATGCAGTAGGTTACACTGGACTCATATGACCTACTGTAAAATTTATGAGTGCTATGCTGCAAGTGTTCTATTCTATTGGTTTAATTTCATTATATGCTAATGTGCTGTACTCTAGCTGACTGTATTCTGTCCTCCTATGTCTTTCTTAATCTATTCTCTTTTCTTTTGCTCCATTTACTGCCACTGAATGAGACACTTGCTCTCTGTTAATGGGATTTTAAATGTTAATTTCTCTTGACTACTAATTTATTGACCTTCCACATTTAAAGATCTCTGTCCTTGGTAAACTCTGATATTTTTTAAGGCTGCTGAACATCCAGTAAATGATGTCTCTACTAATCTGTTTTAAATAAAGCCAAAAATTAAAACTAGGGGAAAATAGAGAAAAACAAGTCTGTGGCAAAAATTTAAACAAGCACCAATCCAAACAATATAATATTAAATGGCGGGATTTGGAAAAGATCATAGAGATGGAACTTAATTCACTTCTTAACTGCAGCTAGCAGTGTGATGAATGCGTTTATCTTAATTTCAGGACTGCTCTATATAGCTAATTCCTTATTTTTTTTGGCTTTTGCTTTTAGGAAAAATCTGCTTCCTTTAGAAATTACCCTTGATTGTAAGTGCCCTGGAAATCACTGCACATTACTCATATTGTCGACCGCTTTCTTTTGTATTGTACCAAATGATAATGTACGAAATAAAGTGCAGGAGGCATTCAAGCAAATATAACCCAGTATGTGTCTTGGCTGTGCTGCCCGACAGGGAATTGCCCATGCAAAGACATTACCGTGCCAATGACAACAAGCAGCTTCTATATAATTATCGGTCTGGCTAATCTCCTGCAGAAGTCTGTTTGGCATCATCAGCCATGAGCTGCATGATGACCAACTCAAAGCTACAGTGGCTAATATCCTGCACGCCCTGAAGGAGCGGAAACATAAGGTTTGCTGCACATGCCAGTTGCTAAAGGGAGTCCCTGCCTTTCTCCCTGTGCAGTTCATAAATTACAGTAAGCAGCTGAGAGAGCTGTAATTGTGACTTGCATGTGGACTCTTGTGAGTTTGCACTGATGGATGTGAAGAGGTTGTGAACAGTCTTTCCGAGCAGTTGGGAAAGGAGCTAGCCAGCATCAGTGTGTGGCTTTCTGACAGAAATGTTTTTAATTAATGAGGAAGTTGTTCTGCTCTTCTTTTTTTTTTTTTTTTAAGTTTAAGACCAACTAAATGAAGTGGTAAAGTAACGGGATGATCACCCTCTATACTAGCGATGCACTAGATGGCAATGTAGGAGGAGGAAGGCGCTGCAGGGTCACATGACAAATATTTCTTTCTGCTGCCAAAGAAGCCAGGTTTCTGGATGGGAAATGTCTGAGGCGTCTGTGGTCCAGCTTGATACAGCGTCATTTGAGTCTGCCAGGAGATTTGTCCAAGAGCTCAAGGCACAAATTACGACTCGCTGAAACAAGCTGAACACAGTGTTGGTGGGCCTTCTGGTTGTCCTGAAGCTCCTGAATTTGAAACGCATTAAAAATACTTTGTAGCCCAGGACCATGCAGGAAATGTCCAAAATCAGAAGCCAGAGATTTAATGGATTTAGTTCATTTAAAATTTGAAATGTTTTTTTGGTAATATATGTAGTCCCTCAGCTGAGATAATCAAGACAATAGTGAAAATGCCTCTTGGATGAGAGGTGAAACATCTTCAAAAAAATCAAAGTACAGTTCCCCTTTTTTCAAGCCCTTGAGACTACCATCACGTGGATGACTGAGAATCTGCACAGACATGTTTAATCTGTACCGTGACCTCCTAGATGATAAAGACACCCACGAAACAAATATTTTGGTAAAGGATCCCTAAAAATTGATCATTAACCCCGTGAAATCTAATGTGTTGTTAAGACAACCAACCAAACTGTCTTCTTACTAAAGTAGCTCAAAATTATTTAAATTGTTCCTGAAAATACACTCACTGGACAATTCATTGGGTACACCTTACTAGTATCAGGTTGAACCCATTTTTGCCTTCAGTGAACTTATTATGTTCAAGAAATCAGTTTGAGCTTTGTGACACGATGCATTATCCTGCTGGAAGCAGCCATCAGAAAGTGGCTACTCTGTGGTCATAAAGGGATGGACATGGTCAGAAATAATACTCTAGCTGTGGCATTTAAATGATGCTCAGTTGGTACTAATGGACCGAAAGTATGCCAAGAAAATATCCCCCATACCATTACACCTCCATCAGCAGCCTGAACCGTTCATACGAGGCAGGATGGATCCATGCTTTCATGTTGTTTACTTCAAATTCTGACCCTACCATCTGAATGTTGCAACAGAAATTGATATCAAACCAGGCAACAGTTTTCTAAATTTATTGCTCAATTTTGGTGAGCCAGTGCAAAATTGTAGCCTCAGTTTCCTGTTCTTAGCTGACAGGAGTGATACCTGGTGTGCTCTTCTGCTGTTGTAATCCATCTGCTTCAAGGTTCAGTGTGTTTTTGGTTCAGAGATGCTCTTCTGGTTATTTGAGTTACTGCTGCTTTCCTATCAACTCGTAGCAGTGTGGCCATTCTTCTCTCACCTCTGGTGATAATTATATGGTTTTGTCCAGTCATCACAGATACACTAAGGAGATGGTTTCTTATTGAAGTCTGCCCCCCCCCCCAAAAAAGGAATTTTACATACACAGTTGCATGTTCTACTGTATTCTACAGTATTTTTCCTGAGTAAAAACTACTGTAATATTAATATATCTGTGACAAGCTGATCTATACAAGTTTCCAGATTTGTTGGCTGTGCTCATGATTGCTTTGATTTGCTCCTAGTAATGGGTTCTGGTTATATAGGATGTCACTTGTGATCTTTTAGATTATGTCAGTGCGTCTGCATTGTTGTCACATTACCCATGTGCTATTCCCACAAGGGCAACAGTAGAAGTGCTAAGTGGTTGAGCTGCAGGATTGTTATTCAGTGGTATCATCATACTGTTTTTCTTTGTTTCTGTTACACATAGAGAACAAGATGCACTGAAATATATTAAACTGAAAGTGTACAAAATATCCCCAACCTCTAAGAACAAAAAATATATTCTTATCAGGTATCTCTTAATTGTTTACACAACAAAATGCAGCCGGCTAGTGGAAACTTCCTGTGTTTTTGTTTATCTCAGCTAACTGTGGGCAGAAGAACAGGACGTGCCTGTTGATTACTGAACTCTTTACATTTCTTTTCTTTTTCAGGAAGATTTGCAGCAGTTGATACTCATGCCTCTCCCAAATGTTGCCATTCTGGGGCAGGACCCCCTAACAGGTATAAGATAACAACACGATTCTATCAGTGCCACATCTCTCAGCAGGGAGAAAGTAATTATACTTTATGTTTGAGTCCATATCTCAGCTATCTGTGAAGCACATTAAGGTGATAATGATAAGGAGGATGGTGCTGGGGGGGGGGGGGGGTGAAGATGATGATGATAATGATGATGATGATGACAGTTATTTCTGTGTCCTCAGAGGCAGCCGTGGAGGAGCTCAGGCGACTGCTGCTGCTCTTACTAGGAAGTGCAGTTCAGGTGATCATACACACACATGACCGTCATGCTGTTTTGAAGGCTGATAATGACCACAGCAGGGTTGTGCATGTTACTTTAAAAAAAAGAGTGGGAGGACTTACACAAGAACTGTCATGTCATTTTACTTAGTTCCCTCAACATCACTTCAAATCCCCACAGCTTGAACTTTATAGACCACTCTGCAGTTTTTCTCTTATTTTCTGCACTTAGCAGAAATTTGAATTCACTGCTTTCTGCCAGACAGGCGTTCTAAGACGTGGTTAATGTTTTTGAAAGAGTGCCTTTTTACTCCAAAATGCGGTTTCCCTGAACCGAACTATATAAGTTTGTTGCTTAAACCTTATGAGAATGCCCTGAAGGGAAAATTCTCCTGGTAATAAGATAAGGAGATTGTTGTGCGCTGTTATGCGTTAACTTGTTCCAGATGAATGTGATTCAATTCTTTTTCTAATTTCAGCTCAGGTTCATTGCGCTGAATTACTGTTTGTCTTTGTCATGAACCGACTGTGCGACAGACGGAGAAGGACCCAAATGCAGGACTCGGAAGACTAGGACTTAAACTCAAAATAGCTTTATTGCTGGGCTCTCACTAAATGCAGACAAAACAGGTCAGGAGCGAGGATTTCACAACTTAGAATCTTCCAGGAAAACGCACACTGCAAGGAAGGACACAGGCATGAGAGGAGGACACGACAAAGAGCAGAGGAAAACTCAGACAGTATATACACGTGAAGTAATCAAGGAGATAAGACACACCAGGGAACACAGCTGAAACTCAATGGGGAAATCAAAACTGGACACCAAACACATGGGACAAAGACTACCAAAATAAAACAGGAAATATAGCTAACACTGAGACGAAGACTGAGACGTATGAACTTGACATGGAGACAGATGAAAAAACAAACATGGACATAAGATATAAGGAACAGAATAGGATTATCAAAACCAGACAATCATGGAGACAGGACACAGAGACTAGACAGATATGGGGACGCAACTGGGGAAACAGAAAGGGGTCACAAAAGATCATAACTAAATATTACATAACCAAGAAGATGAGCCAGAATACAAACAGAGACTATATACAGAGGATATAATAAGTGACAAAGGAAAATAGTAACCTAATTAATATTACAAAAGAGCCAAACTAAAAGCAAAAGGAATCACTAAACCCACAGAGAAACACAACGTGAGACCATGACAGTTTTATTAGAATCTCCACTAGCATCAGTCTTAGCCTTGTTGTCATGGTTGCTGTGGCAGGCGGGAAAAGGTGGACCCCAAATGCAGGACTCAAACGATGAACTGAACTTTAATGTAATTTAGTGAAAATGACAACTCATACCACAAAACAGGGCTGGACAGATGCCAGAACTAAAACTAGGAAACACCAGGAGCAGAGAGGCACACAGCAGGAACATAAACAACGGCGCGACAATGAACAGAAGAAACCTGAGGGCTAAATACACATCAGGTATTCAGGGCAAGAGGAAACAGCAGGGCACAACAGGTGGAACAAATGAAACTAATAACACATGGGACGCAAAACTCAACACAAAGTACAGGGAGCACAAGACTGTCAAAATAGAACAGGAAGTAACCTAACAAGGTACACGCAGACTAGTCACAACACTGAGAATAAACACAATACAAAAACAAGGGACCAGAGACACAAGAACACAGACGCAGGGGAGACAGGAACGAAGGGGACCACGAATCAAAATGTAAACCATAACTAATAAGCATGAAACTAAGATGAAGCCTGAAAACCAAAACATAACAAAACTCAGCGAAAACAGGACTAAACACAAAACGCTGGGCACACGGCCCAGGACCATGGCACTTGTATTGTGTTATGCTGGCAACCTAGTACAGAGGCCAATTTCAACCTTGACATTAAAGTGGTGTGATACGCTTGCCTGACAACAGTTCTAATCAATTAGAGTTGTAGGAGATTCATACAGCAGTCTTCCTCCCAAAGCCTCCCCTGCTACGTTCTCATAAGTGTCCCTCCTGGCCAACCCCAAGAATACCTATGAAAACACTTTGGTATTTTGATCTAACACGCGCACCTGACTCCATTTCTCCCTCTGTCCTCAGTGCGAGAAGAAGGAAACATTCATTCAGCAGATCCAGTCTCTGGACATTGAAACCCAGGCTGCCATTGCCAGTTGTATTCAGCAAGTAAGTAACTGCAACTGATCAAATCAAAGCCCTCACTCATTAAAAAAGAAAAATAAATTCTAGGAGGATTTTTGTTCCCAAACATGATTAAGCAAAGAATCCCTTCACTGTCTGCCCTGTAGGCAGAGAGAATGCAACTGTTATACCTTTTCTTGGTGCTTCAACTGAGTTGTGAAAATGAGCTACTTGTCATTCAGCTGGCAGCCTTTTAAGGACCTCTGGGTGCCCCTTGCTGCCACTCTAAGCTGGATCCTCCACCTCTCATGTCCACCTCTCCACCTCCCCCTCTGTCACATCATTGTCTCCCCTTCATCTTTTTTCTGTCACTGTCCACCATGCTTTCCAATAAGGCGGAAAGGCTAAATTGCTTCTTTTAAAAATACCCCCCATGAATAATTGCTAGAATTACAAAAACAGCATTTTGCATGGCAGTGTGACAGAATTACAGTAACAGCATGTTGCCTCCCGGCCTTTTTCTCCCCAGGTTTTTCAGCCTAACAAATCACAGAGGTGAGGGGTGCTCTTTCTGTGTGAATGGATGCACCCCCTGCTTTCTTTTCTGCATGGCTTCCACCCGAGAACATTTTTAAACCTGTCAACATGATCACTAGCTTTGCATGCATTAGTCCAGCGTTTTCCTGCACATTTCACACATAGAAATGTGAGAATTCTTTTTCTTTTTGTTGTTCACAGATGCTTGGTATTCACGCAGCACTTGCACTGCCTGGGCTATTTTGTGCCAGGTGTTCCAGATGTATATTGATCATGTCATAGAGACCGACCTAAAAAACTCTCCTCGTTGCAGGTAACTCAGGATCCTCGTGTGGTGCTGCCACTTCAGTGGGAGGAGCTAGTGGAGACTGAAGGTGCAGACTTACAGCTGGTGTTTAGTTCCATGGCTAAACAGATCCAAAGCCTGCTGGCACAGAGAGACACACACTTGGAGGTATGCATACATAAACACTTAAATGAATAGCTTGACACTTGCTTTATTTTTTTTTAACCAAAAGATAGATGACAGTGTTGATACCACTCTCATGAAGCAGCCAGTAGCTGTTAGCTGTAAATAAAGACTCATGGGGAAAGAATCAGCCTGCAATAATATAAATATAACTAATTCTTCCCACCAGCACCTGTGAAACAATCTGTGACTTTCTGGAGTTGCAAAGCAGCACAGCGCAAAATTATTCTAGCACACAACCTACTGTCATTTTTAATTTAAACCTGAAGTCTGATTGACATTCTTTTTTTTTTTTTTTCACAAAAAAGGGAACAAGAAAGCTTTAAAGAACATAATGAGTGGACCGAAGCAACAGAACAGTGCACTGAAGAAGGAATAGTTACAAGAATCATAAAACACATCACATAATTAAGCTCTGTGATCTCCGAGGGGAAAATTGATTTCTAGTTTGAGGGCCGTTTGCGGTTTACTTTGAAATGTGCAACCAGTTCTACCAAGGTTACCTCAAGTTAAGCATTTATTAGATCGTGTACTTTTTCCTTGATAATAAGTGAGTGATTAGTAGGTGGATTTTTAACCTTCGGCTGAGCCAGACCACCGGATCTTCCTGTTTCTGTGAGCTATTCTAAGCTAACTGGCAGCCGGTGGTAGCCATATATACCAGACATGACAGTGTTGAGCAGCTCATCTAAATCTTGGCAAGAGAGCAAATGAGCAAATAAGACAGAAATTAATAATGGTTATAATATTTGATTGGAAGGAACACCAAATTACTGCATCAACTGTTCAGACAGATGGAGGCAGACCCCTGTGTGGGTGCAACTGCATTGGTGTGGGAGTATGGATTTCATAGTGCTTTATTGTGCCCTAAAGTGATTGTCCCCAGTTTGATTCTCGCTGGAGAACTCAGATAAATAAAAAAGCAAAAATTGGACATTTATGATGTCTTCTATCACGCCAGTGTGATAAGAAGAAAATTAAAAAATGTGTTGTTTTTTTTTCTGAAGAAATTAAAAATTAATCACCTAAATTAAATTTCAGGAAGTGAATCAGTTGTTTCATCAGAGCTTCATTGTTTCATGTTGGATTAACATTTCATACCAGATGCTGCCCAGACCTTTTAGACGTTTTGTAGCCACGGATTACCTCCTACAGCTGTAGTAATTCTGCCTTTTAACCAACAAAAGCCGGTATCGGTGAAATCTCTGCTGAACAGCCTGTAGAACAAATTAAAATTCAGAAAACATTAGCGCACTGTGGGATTGGAATGGCATTGTGGTCAAAAGGTTTAATGTGATTTAAGTTACAATAAATTGGAAAATGAAATGCATGCTGGTGGACTGGAGATAACAGACTACAGTGTAAGTATTTAAGAAAAAATAGTGTATGGAGCACTATAACTTTCCTTCTTTGAAATAGCAAAGACCCCACAGTCATTCATAAATGCACCTCAGATTCCACTTCATGTTCCTGCCTTCTGATCTCAAACACATTCTGAATCCTTGAATCCGCTGATATTTAATTGAGACTGTCTTAAGCTTCTATTGGATTAAAAGGCATTTGCTACGATCTTAAAATGAGATCAAAGCAACGTAAGATCTTAAATTTTTATCAAATAAATTCCACTGATCCAAATAAGCCCTAATGAAACCACGTCTCACCTTGCTTTTTTGTTATATGAATACTGTAACCATGTAGAATCTGAATGTTACAAAATTTCAAGAAAAGAAAGGCCGTTCTACATTAATTTTTATAAAACGTATCCCCTATACTGCTACATTTAACCCTCGTGTGTGAAATTTCCGCTGCTGTATTTTGAACACCACCTGACTTAAATTATACATCACAAAACCTCAAACAGTCTAAACCATTTTAAGACATCACAGCATCCCAAGCTCAGTGCATGTGCATACGCTGCAAAACAGTGGTATGTTCCCTTTACTGGCATCTATTGAAGCACAAACTGCTTACTGTTTTCACCTTCAGAGATTTTCAGGAATATGTTTCTGAGCCTTTAGTCCTCAACCCACATCTTTCTTTTCAGCCATTTTTTTTGTATCCTTTTCCACATCCATCACTGATCTTTCTCTCCCTCTTCCTCCCAGAGAATAACAGAGCTCTGTCGGGACCGAGAGGCCCAGTCTGACTCCACGACAGGGCCCTTTGGTGGCCATAACGAGGACTCACCCCAAGGTCTGCTACTCCAGCTGGCAGACAGCAAGGCCAAACTCCGCCGGCTTAAACAACAACTGTGAGTCTGTGTTTGTGTGAGCGTGTAGTATGTGCTTGAGCTGATAAGTCAGGAGAATGCTTAGAAAAGCTGTGACAAAGGTCAGCGACAAGAGTGTGAAAACGATTCACAAAACTGAGCAACGAGTCGGGACCAAACGAGATACTCACGGGTATAATCCAATTCACACAGCTTATTAAACGTCTGCATCTTAAATGCTGCAGTGTGCTAAGTACAGTTTCAGAATATTACAGCGTTTTCTACTCTAATTGTGTTTCTATCAGCCACTTTATCACAGATACAAGTCAAAAGGAAAAAAAGGTCTTTAGAAAAACTGTGTAATTGCATTTTTGTGCTGATATGTTTTCTAGGGAAGATAAAGGTGATCAGATACTGGATTACAAGCAGGAGATTCAGACCATGGAGGAACAGCTTCAGAAGCTTCAAAAAGAGGTACAGACGAGCATTAGAGGTCAGCACAGAGACAGAAACCTGATGTGTGCTTCCTTTTCTTTGTTTCTTGCTCCTTGCTGTGCAGACTCTGAAAGACTTTACCATGCGTACAACATAACTAATTTGACAGCAGCTAGACTATTGCTCACTCGACCTAAACACAATAATGCAGAATCATCCAAAACAATTTGAATCTTGAACTGAAAAAATTCTCTTAGGCTCTTTCTAGTCAGATACACTTTGGCCTGAAGAAGGCTGCTGTTACTCTCCCAGCTGAACTTGAAAGTTTAGACTCATAGCAAAACTACAGGTATGATTACAGTATACGTATAATGTTCCCATACTAGTTGCATTTTCCATTTTCATACTTCTAGATTTGCGCCGTAGATCGGTGTCATTCTTCACTTGTCATTATCATTTGCTTATGCAGCTGTCCGCCACTGTAAAAACGTACCTATAATGTAATGTAAACATTAATTTCAAAGATAGAATGGTTGCTAAAATTATTCTAGTTATTGTAAATAGACTGGTGTTTATATAGAGTTTTTCACGTCTTACTGACGTTATAATAATTACAATAACCACATTTAACCACACATTCATTCAAGTACTTTATCTACCTCACGTCAGTGCCCAATTGTCTTTGGACTGTGGGAGGAAGCCGCACTACCCAGAGAGAGCCCCCACAGGCACGAGGAGAACATGCAAACTCCACACAGAAAGACCCCCGGCCGGCTGTTGGTTTCAAAGCAGGAACCTTTGTGCTGGGAGGCAACAGCGCTAAGCACTGCAGCACCTTGCCACCAGCATTGTTGATAATGCGCAAAAATAATTACAATTTAAATGGGTGGTTGTCCTTTTAAATGATTAATGTCTAATTCTAATGTCTATGTGGGAACAACATCTGTAAGGAAATGGTGCTACAAAAAGAAAACTGGCTACCCCGTGGCACTCCTCCTGCATAGAAACTTACAGACTTGTTAAAACAGTAAATAATGAAGGTGCACATTGGGGGTGGCTTAAATATCCAGTGATTTAAATGAAGATACATGCTGAGCCATTATCTTCATCTAACACTTAATAGAATACAAAAAGTCAGTGAAACTGCCCACACAGGAAAAAGAAATACAAATCAGTTATTAGAGTTTTGCATTCTGTCCAGCAGCAAATAGCAAATATTTATGTGCTTTTTATGTATAAGTCTTATGAGACTTGGTATTTTTTACACATGACCTTTTCTGCATTGTGTTCACATATTATATTGCTTACGTGAGTCGTGCTTAATTTGATCACTTTTGCTGTAAATCATAGCACCACATGTTATTAGAAATATAATACATGCAAGTTCATGTTGTTCTTTTCCATATGGGTCTTTTCAATTTCCTTCTATCCTCGTGAGTACATTGCAGTACTGTATACACGCACGCACGCACACACACACACACACACACACACACACACACACACACACACACACACACACACACACACACA
>JAVDPK010002773.1:376470-398511 GCA_034780415.1 Cichlasoma orientale | reverse complement strand
ACACACACACACACACACACACACACACACACACACACACACACACACACACACACACACACACACACACATTTCCTTCTTTATGTATCAGACTTTGTCAACATTTGCTTTACTGCATCCCAGATCTGTTCACAACCTTCTTTGACCTCATCCCAGCTGGTGTATGAATGTATCTGTGTGTGTATCTGTGTGTGTGTGTGCATGTGCGCCTGCAGAACCGTTCTCTGCAGGGTGATGTGAGGGGCATGCGTGCACTGCGGGATGAGCTGGACTGTGCCCGAGAGCGAGCTGCACGGTCCGAGCAGCTCCAGACTGAGCTTCAAAGCTGTAAACACAGATTGCGCAGCCTGGAGCTCACACGCACTCAGCTGAAGGTACACACACATACGCGCGCACACACACACACACACACACACACATACACACACACACACACACAGGCACACTCACATCAGAGAGAAATCAAGCAGCACAGCTACTTCTCCACCACAGAATAAATTGTTTTAGCTGCATGTTATGTACGGAGGACAAAATCATTCTCACATTGCACTGATACACATACACTCACAAGCACACAAGCTTGACAGAGACCCTGATATAAAAATTACCGGCGAAGGTCACATCAAAAAGATCCCTTTTTAAATCTTTCTCTGAGTAGCTATTATTTTTTAAAAGAAGTACCACTTAATCTCAAAAGCCATATATTCCCTCACACGGCCCTGAGGGTTTCAATCAAGAGTGAGTACGAACAACTCTAAAGCTCAAAGCCGAAGAATGGGATTATATTGTGTGATGTCATTGGGATTTAACGCCTGGAGCTGCTTCATTGACAAAGAGCAGCTGCAGTTATTGGAACTTTTACACCCAAATGAGATTTATTCTGAGGTACTATAACTGTTCAGGGCAGAAAATGTGTTCATATCCTTGTAAAACACTTTGCAGTGTCCTCACCATCACCTTCCTCATCTTTTTTGATTCATTCTGCTTAAATTCTACATTAGTGTGACTGCTCATATTAGCCACAAGGGAGAAATTTTCTAATGCTGAGCATCTACCACATATTCACAATGGAATCTTGCGTAGCTGTCAAAATTAGAGAAATACTGTTGAACGTTTGCACATTAAAAAAAAAAAGAAGAAGTTCAGAACGGTAATTTAGTTACATTTTGGGTTTTATTTGCATTTCCTATCAGTAGTGACAACATTGTACTCACAAGTTGTTTGCAGCGATCTGCGTAAGTGTGGATGCTGCTGAAAATGAGACTGAGGAGGCCAAAAAAAGTTAGACAGTTAGAGAGGTTTGCTGACAGTTTGGGTGTGATTACTCTTGGTTTAACACATTGTGGCTTTTTATAGCCTTGTTAGACTGCTAGCTTGTTTCCAACTTTTGTGATTATTTAAGTGTTCTCGGTTCTTACTCTGTCTTAATTTGTTCTAGTTATGTTGAGTTGGGGTAAAAAAATTAGTGCAACTTCAACCCTATGAAAACAAAGTCAAAGGTGTAAAACTGATTTATACTTTAGGACATAGTTATATTTTGCAAATATCGCTGCTGTTTTGTTGCAGATTGCTGTATTTTTCTTTTGAGGTGAAAATGTCAAGTGTTTGTGGTTGTTTGCCAGAATAATGGAGCAGAATACAAAGGAGCAAGAGGTCATTTTGGTTTTATGTTTTGCAGGTCAAAGTCAGGGCAGTTCTAATATTTGAATAAGTTTGAGGAATATAAGAATTTTTCACTGTTTAGTCATTTTGAGACATCTGGGTGGGTTTAGTAGCACTTTCTGTTACAGCGCGGTAGTAATGTGGTAATAGTGGGGTAATAAGGTGGAAACAAGAATGTAATAATATGGAAAAAGCAAGTTTTTACTACCCAATTGCCAATTGAATATCCAGGTGCCAATTGAATTATCCTGTAAGGTAATATTGTTTGATGCTTTAATATATTAGGATACTATTAATACACTTTAACAATACTCCCTTTCTGACAACGTTAGGCTAGACAGATAGCTTTCACAGTCACGCTTAAAAACAGAAAATCTATGAGAAATCTTAATCATTTTACTCAGAATTTTATCTTATGTTACTTCATTTTGGAATACTTCACTTTTTCACTGTGTTGTCTACTTTTTGAAGTTTGCATTAATAGGTGATTAATGTGGAATTAGACAGAAACTGACAGCTTTGCATTCTGCAGCCCAGGTTCCTGGTTATTACATGGAAACTACCGCACATGGTTCCAATTAATAAGCACTAATCAAGGTTAGCTTATGCAACCGCACGTCAGTAAAAAATAGAGCAGTCTCAATAAAAGTTGATCCAGCACTGGATTCAGAAAATACTTACACAGGATAGACGCTCCAAATTCATGGTCACAGATCATACTTGTAACATCTGCGGCTCACTTCTTAGTTGTACATCAATCTCTCCCTCTGTCTCTTTCCCTCAACAATACTGGTCTGTATCTTTACTGTGAGCTGCATAATAATTTCACATATATTCAGTCGACAGCTAAAACATGTTAAAGTTGCTTTGTGCATTTAAGTGATGATAGAGAACTGAATGGGACCAAAACAGTATAGAGGAAGTGGCTACAGAACAAAGCAGTCTGCACAGGATACGTGAAATTAGATGGTGTGCACGTCATCGTGTTGTTTCATTGTTTGTCTCTGTTTGGTGCCCCCTGCAGGAGCAGCAGCAGCTGTGTGCAGCGCTGCAGGAGACCAAAACACTTCTAGAAGAGCAACTGGCGGACGCTCGGGCGCGCTGCTCCTCGCTACGTGAGCTGGAGAGGGACAATCTTCTGCTACGTCAGAGAATCATGGATGTGGAAGCGGTGGGTCGAGTGATGATGCAGTTTTTGCATTTCTGAGTTTGTTATCATATTTTCCTACTAGAAAAATATGACAGAAGAGTCACATTTTATTACCATGCATGTTGTGTGGAGGCCCCTTGAAGTCTCTTGCTCATATGATGAATGAATGCAAGGTGTGTATGTGTGTGTTCAGGAGCGGGACACCGAGAGGCAGCGAGTTGATGAACTGCTGGAGATGAACATGAGCCTCGAGGCGGACCTGAGGCACAGCAGCAGCGGGGGCAGCGTTCCTGCTCCGATTGTTGCACTTCAGCAACGTTTCTTCCAATCAGAACTGGAGTCTGACGATGAGCTGAGTGAAGTGATTGGTCAGAGCACCCGCCTCTCTGCACCTTGTCATTTAAGACATTCTAATTAACTGATAAGAGAAAATATTTGGAGGAAATACTTGCCCACAGGTTATCAGTCAGCAGTAATTGAGTTCATATATCCATTTTTCTTTTTCTCTGTTTCTTTTCTCCACCTGTCTACCTCACTCTCTCCTTCTGTTCTTCTGTTCCTTGCTTTATTCTTTATTTCCTCTTCTCTGTGTCTCAGATCAGAAGCCGCTGAGCGTGGAAGTGGGCGAAGCTTCGACGCTGAGGCTGCTGGGTGCGGAGCAGGAAAATGCAGAGCTGAAAAGACGACTGGAGGAGTTGCAGGCCCAGCAGGAGGTCAGAGTTCAGAGGTTGCAGATTGTGAGTCGTAGTGAAGCTTAAACTGGCTGAGAAACAAAGTACTTTGGGTTGTTTACATTCACTGGCCACTTCATTAGGTACACTTTGATAGCATCGAGTTGGACCCCGTTTTGCATTCAGAAATGCCTTAATTCTTCATGGCGTGGTTTCAACAAGCTGCTGGAAACATTCCTCAGAGACTAATCAGCATTACACAGTTGCTGCAGATTAGTCAGCGGCACATCTATGATGAGAATCTTCCACCACATCCCAAAGGTGCTCTATTGAATTGAGATCTGGTGACTGGATGCCATTTGAGTATAATGAACTCATTGTCATGCTCATGAATCCAGTTTAAGATGATTTGAGCTTTGTGACATAGCATATTATCCTGTTGGAAGCAGCCATCAGAAGGGTGGGTACACTGTGGTCATAAAGGGATGAACAATACTCAGGTAGGCTGTGCCATTTAAATGATGATCAGTTGGTACGAAGAGGTCCAAAGTGTGCCAGAAAATATCTCCTATGCCATCACATCCCCACCTCCATCAGCTTGATAAAATGCAAGATGGATCCATGCTTTCATGTTGCTTGTGTTAAATTCTGACCCTACAATCCAAATGTTACAGCAGAAATTGAGACTCTTCATATCAGGCAACGTCTTTCCACTCTGCTACTGTCCAATTTTGGTGAGCCAGTCTGAATTGTGCCCTCAGTTTCCTGTTCTTAGATGATAGGAGTGGCATCCAATGTGATCCTCTGCTGTAGCCCATCTCCTTCACGTTTCGGTGCATTGTGCATTTAGAGATGCTCTTCTGCATACTTTAGTTGTAATGAGTGATATTCTGATTTACTGTTGCCTGCCTAGCAGGTTGGAGCAGTCTGGCCATTCTCCTCTGACCTCTGGCATCAACAAGGCATTTTTCCCAGAGAATTGCTTCTCACTGGATATTTTATCTTTTTCACATCATCCTCTGTGACTCCCAGAGATGGTTGTGTGGGAAAATCCCAGCATATCAGCAGTTTCTGAAATACTCAGACCATCCCACCTGGCACCATGAACCATGGCACGAGTGACATTTTCAGACCAAAGTCACTTAAATCCCCTTCCCAGATCTAATGCTCAGTTTGAACTTGGGCATTAACATTATATCATATTTCAAGGAAATTTGCACCTATGATACTTACGATGATATTAAAAAGTACTGAACAGCATTTTATGTGTGAAAGCAAAATGAAGGGAATTTTCATTTTCCGTGAACTTCAGCAGGTGATCTTAATCAAATCAGCATGCCTAAATGGACTGACATGCTGCCATATGATTGGCTCATTAGATATTTGCATTAATGAGCAGTTGAACAGGTATACCTAATAAAGTGGCTGGTGAGTGCATAATGTAACTTTGCCTGAGTAATCACTGTAATGCGCAGAGACAGGAGAGAAATTACAGAGCTTTAGAATAACATGTTCAACTTGATAGCGTGCAAAGCAGGTCTTATAATGTTTTTTTCCATTTCCCTTGTGTATCTTATTATTGATAGGATCATTATGTTGGGAAAAATATTTTCAATTAAGAATGTTTAATGACGATACTAGTAGACCTGCCATCTCTGAATGTATTTGAGCTGCTAAAGATGTAAATGAAGCAGGAAAAGCAGGATGCAACAAATGAAGGCATTAAACACACATCTCCCCTCACCGCAGGCTGATTCTCAAGATGCAAAGGATGAGCCGGCCTGCCTGGAGATGAAGCATCAGGAAGCATTCAGGGAGGTGAGCACAGAGGAAACTGAAGGCTGGGCCAAACAGTTACTGTTCTAACAATCACATGCTTTTACTATCACATTGTTGAGGGATAGTAAGTGGCTCTGACACTAATGCATTTATAAGTAATTTTTCTTTTTTTTTGCCAATGTAAAAGCCCTTCTCTGCCACATGTATTATGTAGCCATATATAATAAATTCATGGCATGGATGGGTAGCTCTGTGTTGTAGTTGAGCAGAATTCTGGTGCTGAATCAATTTGTTTTTATTTATTTATCATCAGCAGAAAATTAGCAGCAGTATTCAATATTTTTACAAAAATAATGGCTCACTTGTGTTTCAAATGGATTGCTCGCAGAGTCTGCAGCCCACCTTCAGTATTTTTTTTTAATTTCCACTTGTTGTTTCCATTTTCCAGCCTGAGAATTGACTGTTTTGGTTGTCAGTCCCATTGCTTTCATCTGCCTCTGGCAGTAGCAGGAGGAAATTTTAAAGATTTAAAAATACAGTGTACACTACTTGCCCAACACCAGATGACTGACAATGAACATAAAGCATTCAGCAGTTTAGGTGGAGGTGGTGGACACCAAAAGAGAGCTGAAAGAAAAGAAATATTGCTGTGTTTTATTTTAGGTGGCAAATAATCCTACTCTCATTAACTGTTACTTATTTAACTAGTTCACTCTGTTATGGGGAACTTGCTATTAAACTTGCTAACAAGTTTCACTTAATAACTTGGGTGGTAATATGTGTTATTTTTCTTTGCTGCCCTCTATGAAGCAAACACAGTCATAAACAGTGGCTTTAAAACATTTAAAAAGGCTACAATAGCTGGTTACCTTTCCAAAATTCACCTCATAAACTGCTTCTCTGTTTCCTAATCTGAATCATATCCAATTAACTCATGTTAATGGGGCGCCTTCTTCACGCACTATGGTTAATTATGGAGTTTCACAGGATTGTGTGCTGGGACCAATTCTATTTACATTATGCATGCTTCCCTTAGGCAGTATTATTAGAAGTCATAGCATACATTTTGCTATGCTATGCAGATGATACCCACCTCTATCTATCCATGAAGCCAGATGACACACACAGCAGTTACAGTCATGGCCAAAAGTTTTAAGAATGACACAAATATTGGTTTTTACCAAGTTTGCTGCTTCAGTTTTATGATGGCAATTTGTATATACTCTGGAATGTAATGAAGAGTGATCAGATGAATTGCAATTAATTGCAAAGTCCCTCTTTGGTATGAAAAGTAACTTAATCCCCAAAAATAATTTCCACTGCATTTCAGCCCTGCCGCAAAAGGACCTGCTAACATCATTTCAGTGATCCTTAAGTTAACACAGATGAGAGTTTTTATGAGGACAAGGCTGGAGATCACTCTGTCAGTCTGATTGAGTTAGAATAGCAGACTGGATGCTTTAAAAGGGGGGGAGGGCTTCTTGAAATCATTGTTCATCAGTGTGTTGCATAAAAAGAGCTTCACAGGCTAGAGTATTGCTGCTAATAAGACTGCACCTAAATCAACCATTTATCAGATCATCAAGAACTTCAAGCAGAGCAGTTCAGTTATTGTGAAGAAGGCTTCAGGGTGTCCAAGAAAGTACAGCAAGCACCAGGACCATCTTCTGAAGGTGATTCAGCTGTGGGATTGGGGCACCACCAGTGCAGAGCTTGCTCAGGAATGGCAGCAGGCAGGTGTGAGTGCATCTGAACACAGAGTGAGATGAAGACTTTTGAATGATGACATGGTGTCAAGAAGGGAAACAAAGAAGCCACTTCTCTCCAAGAGAAACATCAAGGACAGACTGATAATCTGCAAAAAGAACAGGGATTGAATTACTAGTCATTTTCTCTGATGAAGCCCCTTTTCAATTGTTTGGGGCATCTGGAAAAATGATTGTCTGGAGAAGAGAAGGTGAGGGCTAGAGTCAGTCCTGCGGCAGTAAAGTACCCTGAGTTCATTCATTCGTGAGGTTTCTTTTCATCCAAGGGAGTGACCCCACCCACAGTTTTGCTTAAGAACACAGCCATGAATAAAAAAAATGGCACCAAAACATCCTCCTAGATCAACTTCTCCCAACTATTCAACAATGGTTGGTGAACAACAGGGCCTTTTCCAGCTTGACGGGGTACTGTGCCATAAGGCAAAATTGATAACTAAGTGGTTCGAGGAACAAAACATTGAAATTTTGGGTCCAAGGCCAGAAAACTTCCCAGATCTTAATCCCATTGAGAACTTGTGGTCAATCCTCAAGAGGTGGGTGGACAAACAGAAGCCCACTAATTCTGACAAACTCCAAGCAGTGATTATGAAGGAATGGGTTTCCGTCAGTCAGGATTTGGCCCAGAAGTTGATTGACAGCATGCCAGGGCAAATTGTAGAGGTCTTGAAAAAGAAGGACTAACACTGCAGATATGTAATTGTTAATGAAAGCCTTTAAAACTTATGAAATGCTTCTAATTATGCTTCAGTATATCACAGAAACATTTGACAAAAAGACCTAAAAGCACTGAAACAGCAAACCTTGTAAAAACCAATTTATTCTCAAAAATTTTGGCCATGTTTGTTGTTACATTGCAGGAATGTCTTAAAGACAGAACGACCTGAATGACCTCTAGTTTCCTGCTTATAAATCAGATACTTATTCTGAATGGCATTGACTTGGCCTACAGTAACACCGTGAGGGAGTTATTTTTGACCAGGATATGTCCTTTAGTGCACATATTAAACAAACATGTTGGACTGTTTACTGTTTACTGCTCAATATCTCTAAAATTAGAAACATCCTGTCTCAGAGCGATGCTGAAAAACTAGTTCATACATTTATTCCTTCTAGGCTGGACTATTGTAATTCATTATCAAGTGTTAAGTTGCTGCATCTAGAGTACTGACAGGGACTAGAAAGAGAGAACATATTTCTCCCATATTGGCTTCTCTTCATTGGCTCCCTGTTAAATCCACAATGGAATTTAAAATCCTTATCCTCCCATACAAAGTCTTGAATAATCAGGCCCCATTTTATCTTAAAGATCTCATAGTGCCGTGTCACTCCAGTAGCGCACTTTGCTCTCAGACTGCTGGCCTACTTGTGGTTCCTAAGGTATTTAAAAGTAGAATGGGAGGCCGAGCCTCCAGCTTTCAGGCCCCTCTTCTGTGGAACGAGCTGCCAGCTTGGATTTGGAAGACAGACCCTCTCTAATTTTAAGATTAGGCTTATGGCAGATGGCTGCCCCTCCTTGAGCCTGGTTCTGCTGGAGGTTTCTTCTTGTTAAAAGGGGTTTTTTCCTTCCCACTGTTACCAAGTTCTTGCTCACAGGGGGTCATCTGATTGTTGGGATTTTCTCTGTATTATTGTAGGGTCTTTACCTTACAATATACTGTAGTGTCTTGAGGCGACTGTTGTTGTGATTTGCCGCTAAATAAAATTGAATTGGATGGATTGAATTGTAACTCGCAGGCTGCAACATTTATTAGTGCAAACAAAATAAAGGGTATTTACTCTCCTGGGAATTTAGTGAGCTACTGTGACTGATGACAAACTACCTAATTCAAAGTGTGAATCTGTTGTCACAAGCAGCAGCTGCATAATAGTGCAATAGTAGTGACACAGCATAAGTCAAATGTAAGTGCAAAGGTAGCCTACAGGTGTTTTGCCTGGAAAGTCAAAGTATAATATAACCGGATAGTACTTCAGTTTAACAATAACTGAAGTAAGTTAACTTTGTAACTCTCACAATATTGTCACATAACAAAATTGAAAAATGGGATGTTGCTTTTTGGGTCGAGATTTTTAAACATTTGCTTAAAGACTCACTTTACCACCATGTAACATCAGTAATTTCCTCCGTTCTTCCTGTCATACGGAGTGCAGCTAGCGAGTGCTCCAGCTTGGTGGAGTCATTTGTTTACTTTTGGATTGTACATCAGCAGATGCTAGAATCTTCCTCCTCATGTGCCTTCATAGCCCGGTTGTACTCGATAGTGCGTTTTGCCTCAGGTTTGTTGTTTTCCACCGTTAGCCGGAACGGTCCCTTTTTACTAAATCATCATCGGAGGCTGACACACCGCTCTTGCTTTCAGACATGTCTGTGGTTGTGTCATTGTGTGCACTAGCTAACTTAAAAGCATGGTGTCGATATGTTATTGATGTATTTAACACTTTCATACAACGTAAAAATGTAAACCGGTATTATTGCAGATAGTATGATATAGCACAGCTCTACTGTAAACCTGCAGTAAGAATTCGTTAGTATTCTGACACTTTGAAAAACAAATATTTCCAATAATAAATACTAAATAGATTATGATTAAAATAACCAGTCTGAGTGTGATACATTACATGCTGTGCTTTACATTCCATAAGGAAGAAATATTGTAATCAGATGTAACTGATTAAATACAACTGATGTGTCTACAGTAGCCACATCAGTTGTGTTAAATCAGCGGTAATCAGCTTTTTAAAGGATAATAGGATCATGTTTCATGTGACTTTTGGTGCCAGTTGTGCACCTGTTCAAACTGACAGTGTATTTCATTTCATTTTTTTTCTGTGTTGAACTGTAATTTGTGAACGCTGCTGCTTGACAGCGTTTTCAGACGAGTTTCAGTCCGTACTGAGTTTTCTGTAGTTATTTGTATAGAGGAGTGCTCTTGTATGCTATTGTTATATCCAAAGATCATTTAAATTGATCAGTAATTTTCCTGCCTGTCCTTCTTTCATTTCTTCTTACTTCATTTTTCTTCTCTTTTGTATTGAACCTGGATGTATTCTGAGGAACAGGAGGTGATTTCAGTTTTCTTACCCACCATGCATTCAAGTCCATTCACTTTCAGCACATGAAAGGAAACAAGGACAAAATAATAAAAACCAAGAAATTCAAAGCTTCGAAAATGCCTCTAAATTTTTCTCCAATTATGCTTTTCAGTTTCAAAACTTGAAGAATGAAAATGCCACTTTGAAACAGCGTCTGGAACAGCTTGTGACCAAACTTCAACACCTAGAAGACAAGAGGAAGGAGGAAGGAGTGAAGATGCCAGACAGAAAGAAGGCGGAGGAGGAACAGAAGGTGGTGAGAGGAGTCCAGGGCTCTGAATCCTGCAGGGGAGAGGGGGAAGGAAGGGTTAGGATGATGGAGGCGAAGGAGAAAAGAGAAGAAGTCATCGGGACACACCGTGAAGCAGGAGTTGGTGAGGAGATTCTCCATGTTCAAAGGGGAAAAGATGAAGGTGATGAGGTGATCCAGACCAACAGGAGAGGAGAGGCAGAGGGAGGGTGGAAAGAAAGGGAGAAACAGGAAAAAGAAAGTGAGCCAAAGACAGAAAAGACTGAATTATCAACAAGTTCAGAGATCCAAAAGCATCCTGTTGAAGATAAAGTAGAGACTATAGCTACACACCTGGATGTATGTTCCCTGTCTGCTCCTCACGTGGAGCTTCTGACAAACCGACTCCAGGAGGCCCAAGAGGAGGCCGAGAGACAGATGAAGATGGCCCAGGACGTGCAATCTAAGCTGGGAGAGCAGAGCAGGAAAACTTGGGAGGCTGAGCAGCGCCTGGTGCTCCTGGAGGCTGAGCTGCTGTGTCTGAAGAAAGCTGCAGAGAGTCTGGTGGAGGCCCGGAGACAGATAGAGGTATGGTTGGATTGAGTTGTTAAATTTGAGACTGTAGGAAGTAGATATTGTTTGCTGGTTGGTGAAGCGATTGAAAAGGTGGTAAGTTATAATTTCATAAAATTGTTAATAATGATATCAGTTTCTTGTAAGACCGTATGAGGTGCAATCAAAGGTTTCTGCAACGATACCCATTAAAAGTAAAACCAGAACCTGCCATCCAATTAAAAACCAACTCTTCACGCAGCTATAAACTGCTTTCAGTGCTAAGGGTACGTTTGGATCGGTCCTTGGATGCTGTAAATGCTAAATAAAATGACAACCATCCTCCTGGCCTGATGCACCTCCTTCAGGCTTGGATACTGTGAACTTTCTCACTGAAGACTGAAGCTTTTTGGTGTCTGAGTTGTAGCCGGACACCAGTCTGTTATTGCCAGTGATGATCCTCATAATGCAACGTTGGCTCAGTTTGACAAAGAAGCAGATGTTTAGTCTCTCCACTTGTTTGATGTTCCTGGTGAAGTTGCGAATGCCTTCCTGCAAGTGGTAAAAACGTAACAAACCAAATGTAGCAGAAGTGTGAAAGTGTTGTATGACTGCACAAACTGAAGACTGTGAAAGTGATGGTGGCAAAATTAATGTATGTTTTTTATAGATGCCGTTGTGGATCTATGTTGATCATACCTTTTTACCTGCTCATCACTGGGATCCACATTAAAATATCTACCATAAAAACAACTGTTATTGATTGTCATAAAAATTTGTGCAGTCGTGAAAAATTGTATTTCCTTTGGTAAGTTTCTGCATTGTGATGATAATACTGCAAAAATGTGATTGTATAGCTGCAAAAATATTGTAATTCTGATCAGCCTAATCTGTACTTTATATTAAGTGAAAATATTTGCAAACATGGTGAAACTTGAACCTTAGCAGGTTGTCTTTGTGAGCATTTTTGCATTTTCGCTCAGAGCACCAATGTGTCAACGTAAAGCCTCACAAAGCTGCTAGAGTATCTGTAGATCGTTTGCCCTTTTGCACATTCATCATATCTGCAGTGCAGCAACAACAGACTCTTTGTGTTGCGTGCCATTTAACTGGAATCATTAGGAAATGTATTAACTGAACACTTCTGCTAAAGCTGTAGGTCTGTAGTTCTTTCTTAGAAATAATATTTATACAGTATACCAGCCAATTATGGCAAAATTATAAGAACCCTTGATAATGTTTTCTACTATTGGTGAATGCGCATGCTATACATACAGATTTCAGATGTTTCTAACTGCATGTCTCTCAGGTTTTTCAGTCTGAGGGTCTGGCCATGGAGGAGGAGTTGTGTCGCTTACGAAGCCAAGCGGAGCTCCACAGGATGCAGACCACAGTCATCGCCACCCTGGAAGGAGAGCGGGCTGCACTGGAGAGAGACAGGGACATGCTGCGCAGCACAGTGGATGCCCTGCGCACTGCCCAGCGCAAGGTTGGAGAGCACACACCCACAGACTCGCACACACAATGAAATGTGATGATACCAAATATTCCCACAAACATGCCAGATGCTGCTGCACAAACAAAAACGCACAAAGGTTTTTCTTTAACAGTCAACCTCTGTGATCTGCCTAAATATATACATTCCTTCTGGGCTCCACTTACCCAATACATTTCAACATTTCTGAAAATAAATTCTGTGAGTACAAGAGGTGGGCTTGACAGCATGAAGTGGAACAGTTTTATTAAGCTGTCTGAGATGCATGTTAACATTTTTATACCCCTTATATTGAGCGAGCAAATCAAATTTGAGCTGCAATATTCACATACTGACAAAAAAACCTCATGTGCACTGAGAGGAGGGAAGCAGGTGAATGTTTTGGTTTGGCTCGTTCGGTGCATTTGGAAAACCCAAACAGCCACCTTCTTCAGACGCTCCACTTCAAGTCTTTGTGAACACTGTATTTAATGTGCTATTTGCAGTAAAATTTCAACACATAAGAAAAATTGCAAGCTAAGGAAAAGAGCACCACTAAGTCAGCATTAACGAAATACCATAAAAGGGATTCATGAATACCTCCCACTCAGAAAACGCTGTATATAATCCTCCTTCTGATGTTGTAATATTCTTTGATGCCCCTCCACCTATTTGAAAGAGAAAAATCCAGTATTTATTGTGGATGTTTTGCCTAAATGTCTACTAAACTTACTGTGGCTGTAGTAGTAGATTTTTTTTTAATTTACAGTAAATACTGGGAATTGTTTTAACTGTATACAGCATATAATCGAGAATTTAATGTAATCAAAATGTTAAAATTAGTGTTTTCTGTTATGATGAATTCCAAGAACCTAGTTTACATTTGGTTGTTTTTATGGAAAGATTGTGCAGCAACAGCTCTGGATTGGGTTTTAGTGCTCTTATGCAAGTGATTCCACCCATCTGCCACTGTTGTTCACAGCATCACATCAAACCAGACGTACGTCTTTGAAAAACAGTGGCGCATTCCTTTGATTTCTAAACGCTAAACCTAACACTGCACTCTCATAATGTTAGAGCTGAGAAAGTACTCTGCTGCCACTTTGCTTTATGAATAAAATAACTTAAGTTAGCAGCCAGCGCAGTCAGCACCAAATAAAAATTTGTTCATTTCAATATTTGATGGTTTAGTCCATGAAACAGAATCATTTCTAGCTATGTTTGAGGTAGACGTCATATTCTGACCACCAGAAGGAGAAGCAGAGAGCCAGAATTCATGAGATTAAAACAGTGCATGTTAAATGAATCATGAAGTGTACTTCTTTCCGCTGTAGGCGCGATTAAAACCAAAATAGGAACTCATGTCTCGTCCTCTTTCTCCCCTTTGCTTCCCTGTTGTTGTGTACGTCTACTGAAATGTTTTGTATTGAAACATAACTCTGCAATTCGTGCAGATTTTTTTTATTTTTGGAATCCTTGGAAATCCTGGAAAAAATTGATCAGATTTTCTGTTAAGTAATGAGATGTGATTCACAATCTGGAGGAAGCTGATTTGCATCCTGGAAATAGAAAATGTACCGAATATGTTATTTTCCTTATAAAACTTCTTTCTAAAGGGCTTTGAAAGTGTTTCTGAATTGCATTGTTTGATGATGTAGATCAGTGCAGTACTGTGAAGTATGGGCATTCTCCTGTGGGTGGCATCATAATGTACATTTACTCAAGTGCTTTAAAGTACTTTTGGGGTCCCTGTAATCTCTATTTTGCCCCTCTTCATACACCTGCTTCACTACAGTACAGTAAGATAATTATAGACCAGATGATTACTTATACAATATAAATACTTAACCGCTG
This sequence comes from Cichlasoma orientale, assembly GCA_034780415.1. Classification (NCBI taxonomy): domain Eukaryota; kingdom Metazoa; phylum Chordata; class Actinopteri; order Cichliformes; family Cichlidae; genus Cichlasoma; species Cichlasoma orientale. The sequence continues at coordinate 384,284 of JAVDPK010002773.1, read as the reverse complement.
CTGTGTAAAAGATTAACAAAACAGGCCCTGCTCCACAGAGGTGCTTTAAGTAAAACTGACAGAAACTCCAAGCTGTACTTTGGCTTGAAGGTCAGTTCACACTTATTGTTTTTAGTGGGAGGACCTAATGTCAGGACCTAAAAGCAGAGCACACAGCAGGAGGCTAATATAATGAACAAAAAGTGAACTTTTTGCAACAGAAATCCAAAAGGCACAAAAGATCTTAGAGAATGAGCAGATGAGGCATCCGAGATGCAACTAAAGGGCACAAAACTTAAACAACATGCAGCCCTGGGTGACTCGAGGACTTGTGGGATGTACGGGGCCTGAACCAAGACAACCAATGCAGAAAATAAAACAGACATGATGACAAACAACTAGAGATGGAACTATAAATGCACAGAAAACCGAGCACATGGGAAACTAAGTGTGGCAGGGAGGGCGATCATAAATTTTGGAAAAAATAGACATGCAGATAACAGCAGAGTTACGAGGAAATCAACTGCCAGAATGAAACAGGAAGTTACTATAAAATAACAAGAAGCACAAAGAGACAAAAAGAAGGAAACAAAGGTGATGACGGGAGGAGGAAAAGAGTAAAAAACATGAGGGAGGAGGTTTTTTTTGTATACTGAGTAGATAGTTTCATGCTTATTGCCTGTTTTATTGGCCACATGCTAGTTTTTTTGTGTTGTCTCTTGTACTTGTATCTTTTTGTTTACATGCCACAGTGACTATGGGGGAAAATATCTAGCGTGAGCATTAAGAACCAAAATCATCATCTGTTTTCTTCTTTTGCCAGAGTGACCAGTTAGAGCTCACCACCCAGACTCTAAGAACAGAGCTGGAACGCCAGGGCCGCAGTTTGGAGACTTCCCGCCGTCGGGAGGAGGAGCTGGAGGCAGAGCTTCGCGAGGCCACCCTGGAGGCCGAATCTTTGGCCAGGGCGCGAGATCAGGCGCTGCTGGAGGCTTCTCGGTTGGAGCAAGAGAAGGAAGTGTGTCAGTCAGAGCTGGATGGCCAACGGAAGGAGGGGAGGCAGAGAGAGAGGGAGGCAGGGAGACTGAGGCAGCAGCTGGAGAGCACGACCCTGACCCTGGAGCACAGCAACCAGAGAGCCTGCGCTCTGGATGCTGAACACAGGTACGCATACTCCTAAGGATACGCAGTTAACCTCGATCTTGCAATTAACTTCATAAGGCATCAGAGACAGCCAATGTGCTGAACCATACATTTATCTTTAATGTCAACTCTGTCTTATGTAACCTGTGTCTAAACTGTGCTTCTACCGCTGCTGGTGTGTATGTGTGTGTGTGTGTGTGTGTGTGTGTGTGTGTGTGTGTGTAGACGTGTGTGTCAGCAGCTGTCTGAGTCCAAGGAGCTCTGCGCTCAGCTGCAGGACCTGGAGAAAGAGTTCAGCATTCGATTAAGCAGCATGGAACAGGGTAAACAGCAGCTGCAGGAGCAGTATGCAGAAGCGCAGGCCAAGATTAGCTCCTTGTCCCAGGTGTGTACGTGTGACGTGGTACTTTAGTTTCTAACAGTAAGCACTGCTGCAGGGATGTGGTGGTGGAGAGATTCACAGACAGCTCAGCAGCTGAAACGACTATTATTACCAAAATGAATTCAGTGTGTTTGCACCAGAAAAAATAATGAAAAATGCAGAAGATTCAAATTCAAAAATTTTTTTTTATATCAGTCTGTTGATGGACACTGCTGTCCCTCAGTGCAGCAGGCACTGAAAATGGAGATGCTGCTCAAAACTTGAAAAAGCAAAACAGTAACACTCCTTATTTACTACAACATAAAGTGAAGTCTGCGTACTTGAAGTGTTTGTTTAGTTGAATTCGGAGAGTGAATCTTCTATATTGTGTGGTGGCCTTGATAATTCCCACAGCGCAATGAAGAAAATAATGTTGACTACTTTCTGCTAACAAAAATATGGCATTCAGTGCTTCATAGAGGCAAAACTGACCATGAGGATGATTGGAAAGTTTGCAAAATCTCAATGCCTACCGTAAATGATTATTTTTTTTTAACTGACTGACTATACTCATTTCTAGCTCCATATTTTTATTCTGGAATAATAGAATAGCTAGTAAGGATTCAGAAGAATCAAAAGAATCCTTATTTATCTTAACTTGAGGGCAGCTTTCTTCTGATTGGCTACCCCTAGTAAACACTAGGTGGTTGAGGCTTCTGTGCTCATTTTCAGAGCTGTGTGCCTCAAACAATTAAGAATCTGTCCTCTATAATAATAATGTTTTAAAGATCGAGTAGAAAAAACACCCTGAAGCTAAGATAAAGGATAATATAACAATTTTAACTGTCTGAAGCAAAGGTTACAGCTTCAGTACGTGTTAGGGCGATGAGTAATTTTCAAGTTGTATCCATTAGTTATTTGCCTAGCAATTGCTAACTAACTACTAACCTAGTATAATGTAACATCAGTAGATTGGACCAGCATAGGACTGGAGCACAACTAATATTAAACTGATCACATAAGGAGTGGTCCTCACTCAGACTTAGGTAGAACATACTGCAGATGGGTGACAAATAAAAGGAAAAAAACAACAACATCTAGTTTCTTGAGAAGGTGTTGGATTATCACATCAGCAGAACAGCTTTAATATTCTTTGGCATTGATTTCCCAAGAGTCTAGACTCTAATGGAGGTATGAAACATCATGCGTTCACAACATAATGCCTCATTTGGTGTTTTAATAATGTTGCTGGTTAGATGCCATCAAACAATAAAATGTCCTGTTGTTGTTCAGCTGGATTGAGACGTGCAGGGTGTGAAGGCCATCATTTTCATACACTCTGACCTCTTATGTCCGTTAGACAGCGACATCTTACTTCCATCAGGACTGAAAAGTTTTTCCACAGCACAGTCGTGATCATTTAGAATAACTTTGTATTGATTTGAGTGTCACTCTAAGGGGACTAGTGTAGCCAAACCAAGGCAGCAAAAGGTCACTAGATCCTACTTGCTGTCATAAGGTGGTAAAGGGTTCAGGTTTTTTTCTTTAATTTGTCATCCACTGCATAAGAACATGTAGGGGTGCATAAGGATCTCTGAGCACACAAACGTTTGAGGGGGAATTTATGTAGTTTAGATTAGCTTTTTGTGCTGCTTATGGCCAATTCCATAGATTTTAATCTTTATACACATTCTGTTATCTCTCTCTCTCTTATCAGGATCTAACCCATGAGCGGGCTCATTCTGAGAAACTGGCCACTGAAGTGGAACACCTGAGCCAGAAACTACAGCGATCCGAAGCTGAACTGCATTTGGTGAACGATTCTCTCCGCCAGTCACAGGAGAGAATGGAGTTTCTCTCCCAGTGCCTAAAGAAAAGCGAATCTCTGCAGCTGGAGAAGAGGACGGGAAGTGCAGAAGTGAACAATACATCTAATTCAAATTCAGAATCGATAGACACGCGAGATGTGTCACCTTCGGATCAAAGCCCTGAGGCTGCCAAAGGTCGTGACCTTTCCATGACCCACGATCATTTCACGGGGGAGGCAGAGAGGCAGCTGAGTGAGAGGGTGATAGAGCTGGAAAAAGAGGTCTGTATTTTCCTCGTATTTGCAGGATGTCTGTGCATTTCAGTGCGACTTCCCTGTAAGGGAGATGATCTATATTATGTTGAAATTCTTGCTCTGGGGATGCTCGACGACTATCGGCTCACAGTGGGCCACTTCCCCGAGTGCAGCACTTTATTTCCAAAACTAGTGCTTTATCTCTGCTCATCAGTTTTAAAATGTCACCCCGGCTACTCTTAATCTTCCTTATCTCCTCTGCTGCTTTCCTGCTTAAGCTCTTACTGTCTCTCTCTCACACTCACACATACACTCTAACATCAAGCTGCGAGGGGCGCGTCCATCACTGCCAAGGTCACAAATTTCGCCCAGTGTGGTTCTCAGTCAGTATGTTTGTGCGTCAGTGCTTTCAGGTTTTGTGCAGTAGATTAGTGTAGATGAATTAAGGAACAAATAGATCCGGGCTAGCTCCTGGTCCCACTTAAACTAATTAATATACAAAAATCAGACACCTTCACGTCTATAATGTAAAAATACTCTACCAAAGTAAACTTAATAGCGGAATTGCCCTAAAATATTAAGAGTGAAAATTCTGTGGGGAAATGGCCCCTGTGTGTCATACACTGTGTAGGACTGTAACACTGAAAATAAAGGAGCATTTTATTGTTCACTGTTTACTAGCTGTAGCTGCTGGAGGTGGGAGCTAATTTTCACTTCTTCATACACTCTTGTTCATAACTGAGTGGGCACCCTCTTGAGTGTCAAACAATAAAACTGAGGAGGCCTGTGATGGTTATTAGAAGAAGAAACAGGAAAGTATACCTCCTTCTAACCTTTTTTTCCCCCCCTTTGCTTTTCTTGGCCCACCTTTCTGGGCCTCAGTCAGTTTCTTTTAAATAAAACCACTTGAGAAGCTTAGAGGAGAAATCGCTCTTTGGTGAAACATGACACCAAGTTTTATTCTTAAAGCATCACAAGGCAAAATGATTCAGAATCACTGGTTTTTGTATTTCATAAGCTCATGTAGTAGCCATGTTAAGACCAATTTCATTCTTTCTGAGCCAAAGAGGCAAAACACACTGATATAAGAACTCATCAAATCTATATTGGGATACTGAAGTTGTAAGAGTGAGGAGGATGAGGTGAAACAAAATCAGGGAAGAGCTGCGCTGGCAGAGGTCTGTTGGCAGAGGGTGAGTGAATATGGTGAGAATGGGAGAGTTAGAGCAGATGGGCAGGTGAGGGTGGCTGTAGCTGCTGAATGAAAACTGGGCTAAGCTGAATAGTGATACGTTGATAAACAGACATTGGGAGCTAAGCTGAAGATAATTACCACAATAGGGCTATGGTGGAGTTGGACTGAAGTGCATGGTGATGAGTAAATGAACCACCGATCTTCACACTGATTGGGAGAAGAGGAGATAACGAGCCATGTCTGGCACACACAAACAGAAACAAGACAAGCAGACAAGGAAAACAAACAAAAAGGCAACAAAAGGCGAGTGTGCAGCAGTTCTCTGGGTGAAAATGCCTGGTTGATGCCAGAGGTCAGAGGAGAAGGGCCAGACTGCTTCAAGCTGATAGGAATTACAACCATTCATTACAACCAAGGTACACGGAAGAGCATCTCTGAGCGCAAGACCTTAAAGCAGATGGTTTAAAGCAGCAGAAGACCACACCAGATGCCAGTGCTGTCAGCTGTGAACGGGAAACTGAGGCAACAGTTCACTCAGGCTCACCAAAATTTGATGCTAGAAATTGGAAAAAGGTTCCCTGATCTGATGAGTGCCGGATTTCTACTGCAACATTTAGATAGTAGAGTCAGAATTTCACTTCAATGGTTCAGGCTGCTGGTAGTGTAATGGTGTGGGGGGTTGTTTTGGCAAACTTTGGGCCTCATAGTGCCAACTGAAGAGCCTACCTGAGTATTGTTGCTGGCCATGTCCATCCCTTTATGATCACAGTGTACCCATCTCCTGATTGCTGCTTCCAGGAGGAAGGCATGCCATGTCACAAATCTCTAGTCATCTCAAACTGGTTTCGTGATCATGACAGTCAGTTCGCTGTCCTCAAATGACCTTCACGGTCACCAGATCTCAATCTAATAGAGATCTCTGGGATGCAGTGCAACAGGAGATTCACATCGTGGATGTTCAGCTGACATATCTGCAGCAACTGTCTGATGCTATCATGTCAATATGGACCAAAATCCCTGAGGAACGTTTCAAGCACCTTGTTGAATTCGTGCCATGATCAGATTAAAGCAGTTCTGAAGGTAAAAGAGGTTCCAACCTGGTACTAGTAAGGTGTACCTAATGAAGTGGCCAATGAATGTAGTTATATTGCGCTACTGATATCAGAAGGGTGAATAGAAGGGTAATGAAGTGGGAGAAAAATCTAGAAGTGACAGTAATAAAAAGTAGGAATCCCCTGTGTAGCACTATGAGTCAGTCAGTATATGAAGAATCCACAGTGGGGGAAAAAGAACAGCCCCCACACCAAAACTGAGCTGCAGACTCTCCAGACGATGCACACATGAAATGTGTTGTCGCTCTTCCAGTACTTGCAAATAAATGTTCAAATAAAATCCCAGCGTAGTGGGAGTACAGCTGACTTGTTGTTTGCAGCAAGTTAATTTTAATTTTGGAAAATACACCAGATTTTATACCCTCAGCAATTTATAAGATGGTTTTCTTTTTCATTTCTAAACTACCTGTCACCGTTCCAAATCAACACATTTCTTTATTTATCAGAGCAGATTGCACCAAATCATGTGTCATCAGTAAATATGCAGATTTGCTGATTGGACCATAAAAGGCTGCGGAAAGATTGCACTGACAGAAATGTTGCATAAACAACAGATGTGAACTAATTAAATATAATTTTAGCATTTATGTCAGACACAGGAGGAATTTCATCTCCGTATTTATAGAGTGACACAAATGTCACATAAAGATGCTACCTGACTGAGAACGCTTTTAAAGGTCAGAGGCAGATTCTGCCCGTGCTCAAATATTACGGATGTTCCCAGAGCCAAATGTAGCACAGTCTGTGACGCATTATAAAAATGAAAGAAGAGATTTTTCTCCCCCTCAGAAAGTGGTGGCGGCTGCAGAACATGAGGCTTTGCTGACGAGATTGTCTCAGTCCCAGGAGGCGTGTGAGCACCTTAAGGAGCAGCTGGAGGCTCTGCGTCGGCACTCCCTCAGCCTGCAGGACTCCTGCACCAGACTACAGACGCTCAACACACAACTACAGGTGAACCAACACACAGACACAGAGGGTGATTATGGCTGAAGTGATTTGTTCAAAAGAAGGGACCTGTTACATTATTGGATACTATTTCATGTTCGCATTTGCACTAATGCAGGGAGTAAGCTGAGAGGATCAGTGCCAGTGTCAGGGCAGTTTGGTAAATATGTTTTTGGTGCCAGCAGCCAGGTAGATTAGCATTACCTAAAGACCAGAAAACTAGAAGAAATAGCCCACCTGGATGCCTACAGGGTTTTAAAGCTCATTAAATACGCTGCTGTAACCCATTTGTTTAACTTGGACTCCTTAGTTCAGGATTAATTTTTGGCTGAACATGGGTATTATGAGACAGATTTACTATTATTTCATGAATCACTTAAACAGGCTTTAGAATTATTTCAAAAGGGTTATTCTGACCTTTTGTGTCAGACTGTCCGATTTTGGGGATTGTCGTGACTCAGTGTCTGACGCAGAGTTATTGTAAACTGTTCTTATCGGAATTTGTTATACAGGGAGAAAGGACAGCTGTGATGGATGAGAGGAAAATAAAATATTCCAGTCAAGAAATGGGTAGTTAAACAGATTCTGTGATGTTTTTCATCAGATTGAGGATCTGATCTGATGGAGGATCCAGGAAATGATACCCTGTTTTTTCAACAACAGAGGCTGATCAGAGTGTTTTTAATTCATTCTACTGACTGCCTTGTGATTGCTCTGGCTTTATACTTCGATTGGTATCAGTCCATTTATAAAACTCAGCAAGAAAGTGGAAACTACCAAAATGTCAAACAATTTCTTTAAGCTCCCTGTGCTACACACATAATATCTTGTTTAGACCTATGGCAAAAGGTTAATAAAGTAACTTTCAAGCTTGTTGGCTTTCAGCTCAACCTTTAAAAATTGCTAAAATTACAGACATGGCCTCTCTGTTCTCTGTCACATACACAAACACACACACACACACACACACACACACACACACACACACACACACACACACACACACACACACACACA
>JAVDPK010002773.1:266189-376370 GCA_034780415.1 Cichlasoma orientale | reverse complement strand
CACACACACACACACACACACACACACACACACACACACACACACACACACACACACACACACACACACACATAGGTGGAGCAAGCATCACTGAGCTCCCAGCATGCAGCGGTGCTGGCGCGCTGCAGTGAGAGCGAGGCCCGGTGTGCCGCCCTAGAGGCTGAGTCAAAGGTGTGGGCACGGGAGCGTGAGGAGTCGGTGGCCAGGATGGACACACTGAGGCGGGACCACGAACGGATGACCGTGTTGCAGCAGCGTCAGGAGGTGGAGCTGGAGGAACTGCTGGAAAAACACTCGCAACTACGGAGCAACAACCGCAGCCTGGAGGCCCAGCATCGAGAGCTGGAGGGCAGGTACAAACACTCAGTGACTCAAAAATATGAAGTTCTCACTTTGAGGATTTGTGACATATTTTTCATGTTCGAGAGGACTTCTAGATCTCCCGGAAATGAAATATTCACAAAAACAACTTGATCTATGAAAGACACACATTGTCTTTTGTTTGGGTAAATCCGGTGTTTTCAATGTTAAGGTACAAGGAGCTCTTGGATGGTAAAACTCAGCTGGAGGAAAGAGAGCGGGAGATGAAGTTAGAGAGAGAGAAGATGGAGACGGAGGCCCAGAGGAGGCTGGAGAGAGAACGAGAGCTGGAGAGGCTGAAAGAAGACAATGACAGGTAACAAATCCAGTCAGAGATCTGATCATCCTTTCACGGCTCTCGTGTTCATTTGAATACGAGGAGCAGCAGCAGCGGTAATGTCTCTATATGAAGCACAGCGAGCAATACAGGAATCAATTTGAATGCAAATGTACTCTATAACGCACAGAATGCATTTTTGTTCCAGATTTAAGTCCTCTGGGCTGAGCACAGAAAAACGAGGCTATAGTGCAAAAACAGAAAAGAAAAGAAAAAACTGATTGAAAAGTAAAAGATTTTTTTCAAGGTTTCTTTCTAAAAAACAAGCACGCAACAAGTAAATTCATAAAAAGCAGCACGGAATTAAATCATTTTTGACCATATTCTTCATTATAAACAGTTTGTGTCTTTTACTGAACTTCTAGATCATTTCAGATGCTTCTCATTATATTTTCTCTCAATGACTGATTGATATGCAGCATGATAATAATGGCCATAATCATAAGATACTTGTGTAACATAATTAGTTAATCAACCGTCATCATCATTTTGATGCAATTGATTACTGACTGTCTGTTGCAAATACAAGGCTGCCAAACCAGAGAAAAAAACCCCTCATTGCTGTTTTTTAGACAGCATTTAATGAAATATACTGTACTAAATACTAAAAATACTATATTAAATAGATTAAAGGTAGGCTGAGGTGTAATGCAGCAGTTTATATCAATTGTTTGAGTAACTTTTTGAGAGTGTCTTTGACCTATTTTTCAAGGAATATATTAAATGATAGGATCAATCAGAACCTGCGGATTCTGTGGCTTCAAAGTGAGTTTCAGCTCATTGTTTACCTGTATGGCTGTCTTTGCTGTTTTAGCTCAGCCTCAGCTCTCTCTCATTGCCTATTTTTTTCCCCCAACTATAGCAGGTAGCTGTATCAGAAAACACTTCTTTGAAAACCACTGTACACTACCTGCTCAGTAGGATACCAAACTGCAGACAGACAAAGTTAGTGACTAGCTGTCAAACATATTAGAGCTAAAAAATCAGACATTTCAACCAGGAGTAGGTATAGAAACTCTAAAAGTTCCTCAGGTGGACGGATACACAACTTTAAATGAAGAGTAATGTTGCTCCATAGCTGTAGTTAGCTAACAACTGGCACTGATATGCTAGTGTTGTATTTACAACTTGTTTCCTCTGCCCTCAAAACCCATTTCAGATTCTCAAAACACCCACTTGGAATTAACAAGCGGCAAGCAGTGCAAAACCAAGACATCCCCTATGTGGAGTGCAGCCATGCTTTTCCTTCACTAACAATGTCTGATTTGAGCTTCTTTTTTGACATTTTGTGTTTTCTTTATTTGTGGTTTAATTATTTTTGGCTTCTGAATTATACTCCCTGCCCACTTTATGAGAGACACTTGTTCAGCTGCTCGTTAAAAAGAACATCTAATCAGCCAATCACATGGCAGCAAAAGGATAAGCTGAAGAAAATGGATGGATGGATGGATGGATGACATGATCAAGATGACCTTCTGAAGTTCAAACTGGCATCAGAATGGGGAAGAAAGATGAATTAAGTGACTGCGGCATGGTTGTGGGTGCCAGACAGGCTCGTCTGAGCATTTCAGAAACTACTGATCTACTGGGATTTTCCCACACAACCATCTCTGGGATAAAGAAATTTCAGAAAAATAGAACAGAGGATGGTCTTTAAAAGAAAAAAAATATCCAGTGTGCAGCAGTTCTCTGGGTGAAAATACCTTGTTGAACCAGAGGTCAGAGGAGAATGTCCAGACTGCTTCAAGCTGACAGGAAGGCAAAAGTAACTCAAATAACTACTCGTAACAACCAAGGTATGCAGAAGAGCATCTCTGACTGCGTAACGTGTCAAACCTCGACGCTGCAGCAGCAGAACGCCACACTGGGTGCCACTCCTGTCACCCAAGAACAGGAAACTGAGGCTACGATTCACACGGGCTCACCAAGGTGTGATGAGAGAAGACTGGAAAAAACATTGCCTGGTCTGCTGAGTCTCGATTTCTGCTGTGACATTCTGATGGTGCGGTCAGAATTTGCAGTAACCATCATGAAAGCCTCCCGGTCATGTATCAACAGCCTCTGAGGAATTTTCCCAGCACTTTGTTGAATCTGTGCCACGAAGGATTCAGACAGTTAAGACAGGCAAAGGGGGGGGGGGGGGGGTTCAGTCTGGTACTAGGGAGACGTTTCTGATAAAATAGTAAATTTATGTCATGGAAAAACATTTTAAACTTCAAATATTTTACTATATCTTGATATTATAGAAAAAATATGCAACTATTGTTTGCATAATGTACATAATGTATTTTAATGTACATAAAATATGCAGCTCCGTATTATTTTAAATCCATACTGGGGAAGGAAAATGCTCAAATGCTGATTGTGAATAATTTCCCCCTCAGTGATCTTTTCATCTTATTTCACTGTTTCCGTTCTCATTACAAAATGATACAAAGATGATTGCTCCTTTTTCAAACAACACTGAGTGAATTTGCTCTTTAAACATTTTGTCCGAGATAATATCTGTTTGTTGTTGTCTGGCTTTGTGTGGACTCCTTGTGTTGGATAATAGTACAATGATCTTCAATCAGAGAGTAAACAATGACACAAAGCACTTTATGAGAGCACACAACAGTGGCCGTGCGTGTCGATGTTGCAGGCTGCAGGCCCAGCAGAAGGAGTGGTTGGCATCGCAGGCGGAGCTGCTGGCTCAGGGCTCGGTGCTGAGGTCAGAGCTGAACGCGTCCCAGCTGGAGAGGACTCGCTTGGAGGGGGAGCTCAGCGCCCTGAAGGAATCAAACCAAAGCCTGGATCTCAGCAACGCTCGGCTCACCAGCCAGTACCAGGTATGAGCTGATACACAGTAACCGTCACAGAGATGTAGCCACACACTGGCAGACGCTGGTGTTCTGTATGCAAAATGGGATTAAGTGCTTCACACTGGAGACACTCAGATCCATTACCCTCTTGAAATAAAAGAAAATTTATCTAAAGCATCATTGGGCAATTAAACAGCATTTATTAGGAATTCACTGCAGGTTTTAGAGAGTATTTTACATAGTTCAGGTCTGGGAGGAACAATTCTCATATCATCAGTGGGGAACAATAGCTGACTGATTTCTAATACATGATACAAAGGCAATTTCAGCTTGACATATCAGACAAAAATGATACATTGGTCCAAACAGTAAATGAATACCAAGTAGCTAATAAAACGTAGAGGCATCTTTTGCCTTCTAAACAGCTTTAGCCTTCTGTGCACTCCCTTCAAACCATCACTGAGTACTGAAAGCATTGTTAAAGTTGTTTGAGGGATAAATCCGGTGCAAACTGTTTCCCTATAAAAGGTTTAAAAAGCCAACCAGCAGATGTTTTGTCCTGCTGCTTCATCCAGCTGCTCGTGAAACCACTCCTGAATCACCTGCTGCCATAAACACTGATAGAGGACGTTTGGTCTGCCAATATGTAGATGTATATAAAGACACAAAATAGTTTGAGGACTCCAGACACCTGCAGACTATTTCTTTCTTGACAAAACTTTGAGCTTTAATTAAAAACTACTGGTTACCTCTTAATCTAAATATGAAGCTGGGTGTTAAAGTTACTGCGCAGAAAGGGTGGAGTCTAGGATCAGCTTAAATGACTTATTGACAAGTTCAAGAAACTGCAACAAGAACCTCAATTGAGGGGCTAGGAGGGGGTCTGTGGGAAGCAGAGACAGCAGGCTGGGTATTCCAGACAGAGGTAAATGGATGCAGGGTCGCTGGTGCCACACAGGAGAGGGAGAAAACCACAGGTCATTCCAAAGGGAAAAACACACTTGAAATCTTCAGGAGATTACAGCAAATAAACACTAGACAGCCTGAAGGATAATACCACTTAGCCAGAACACTGTGGCGAATATTGGATAGATGGAGTGGGGTTTAAATGTAGAAGGAAAGTGATTGATGATTGAGCCAGGTGGGACCAGTCACAGCCACACCTTTAGGGAAGCAACACAGACAATACAACATATAGAGGGAAGGAGAAAGGGAGAGGAGACAGGGAGCCACATGATGAGGAAAAGACAGAAGGCAGGTTGGCATTGAAGGTGAAGGGGACCGCAACGCTGGCTTCAGATAAGCTTAGCTTAGCATGAAGGTTGCATACAAGTCAACAGCTACAAAATCTGCGTACCAGAAAATCAACGGTTCAGTCGGTTATATTGCTATTGATGTGAGTTTATGGGGAGTAATGGGAAGCCGGTAGTGAAGTAACTGGACCCAGCCAAAAAAGATTAAAGATTAGAACATACAATAAATAAAAAGCAATAATGTGTTAATGAGTTTCAGACTTTGTGACGGGAGGCTTTTGTTCTTTCAACCGAAGCATCATTTGGGTGAACGACCTTTCAAACAGGTTTGGTTTGAACAGCTCAGGAACGAAGATGCTGCTGGTTAAGTCCCATCATACGATGGGCTACCTCATATAAATATGTAATAACAATCAGACCAAATCTGCTGCCTGCTGTGGATAAAAAACACTGGAAATACTATCAATGTGTAATGATAACTTGTCAGCCACTTACAGTGTAGTACAATAAAATGTACAAATTCCATTGTTACAAGGCTGCAGGTTGCTATATTTTTTTATACTTCATTGATTACAGAGTACATGCCGTATGTGTAGTTATGCCAGTGCATTCATACACACTTAAGAAAAGTTAAAAAGATCCAGACAGCTGTGGAGCTCATGATCATGATCTGTGTGGGACAGCTCAGGAAAGACTTCACGTCAGGGCTCATTTTTTTAAGTAATTAATGGAGACTGCTGTTGTACCTCTTGCATAAATGCCCACAACTCGCCACCTTTTTAAGGCACCACTACAGATCCTGCTGCTGTGTGAAGCTGCAGGTACCTACTGTAATAAAGTAGAAAGAAAGCTTTATGTTCGAGCAAATCCTGTCAATGTTTTTGCTCTCAAACTGCATTATTAGCCTACTGATGAGGCTCATTATTCTGACATGTTGCAGACTTTGTCTTCCAGGTGGTAAAATCTTTATGAAAATTTTAGTTTGCAACATTAAGTAAAACTGTAAAAAAAAAAGAAGAAAAAAAAAGAGGAAAACAAGGCAAAACTCACCATACATTAAAGACATTTTTAAAAGGTTTTGAAGAGGTTAGGGTTGTGTATGTTTGTGAACTAAAGGCACATTTATTGACTAGTGTTGGAGCTGACTTTGTCCTGTATAAAGAAATGAAGCCTGCTTACCATACAGCACTGTGCAAAGGTCTTGAGACGCCCCTCATTTCTTTACACAGTACTCTGCTTGGAAAATGGGAAGTAAGTGCAGCAGTTTTTTTTTAAATGTGTGTAAACAAAAGTAGAAATAGAGTATATAAGGCAGAAAACAGCGTTTATACAATTCTAGTGAGCTTGAAAGTCAATATTTGTTATGAACACCTTTATTCTTCAACACAGCCTGAACTCTTTCATGCGGCTTTCTTGTCATTTCTTTAATCAGTCTTCAGGAATAGTTCTCCAGGCTGCTTGAACGACATTGTGTGTTTTTCTAATCAGATACTTTCCAGATGGTAATACATGTTGAATTCAAATTTAATGGTACTTTTTAGTGTCCAAAAATACCATTTTATAGCTGTCATATTGTGGCAAGTTGTCTGTTATGTGTAGACACAACACTGGTTCATCCCTCGAGTTAGGTGCATTTTTTATGCTTAAGTGATTCACAGGTCAGTGTTTAGTGGTTCTACAAAAAAAAACAAAAAACCCACTGCTCTGAAAATGCTCGGGTACAAAAACTGGACTGAAAATGAGTGAGAAAACAGCCAACGTACAGAGAAAGTCTTTGACAGACCTTCTGAAAGCCTGGAGAACTACTGCTCAAGACCACTTTAAAAACCTACAAGAACCTCGGGCTCCTCGGGAGCAAAATATAAAGAAAAGAGGGGTGGCTCAAGACTTTTGCACAGTACTCTACATAATAATCTCTTTCATAACGAAGGCGCTTCGAGGCTCATGACGTTAAAGATTTGTTTGGTTGCGTGAGAGTGAGGCTTCTCCCACATAAATAAAAGATTAATGCTAAATATTAACAAAGCTAAACACAGAGACACTCTTTATATATTCATTTTGAGGATTATATCTTACTAAATGGACTAGTTCTTATATAGCGCTTTTCTACTCTGAGTACTCAAAGCGCTTATATAACGTTCATACAGGCACTTCCATTTGAAGCTAATCTAAGTGCTTATTGTCTACCATTCACACACATTCACACTCCAACGCTTGTGTGAGAGAGCAACTTGGGGTTCGGTATCTTGCCCAAGGCATGCAGCAGCCCGGAGCAGCCAGGAATCGAACCGCCAACCTTCCGATTAGTAGGTGACCTGCTCTACCTCCTGAGCCACCTCGATCAAATCATGTCATTGTCTACTCAGGCGCCCTATTCTGCCCCCACAGTGCCACACAGTAGGTAGATGGCTTGTGTGCTGGGAAGCACAAGTCCAGGCTTCTCATTATGCTATAAAAACAGAGGGAAAGTTTAGCAAAGTTCATCCTGGAGTCTGTGGACCCACAATTAACTTGTTGCAGCAGCTGTGCTAACTAATGGGCCTTGACCAAACAGGACTGGGATTATGAGAACAAAATAATTGGAAACAGATTCACAAATAGGAAATTATGAGAGATGCCCAGTAAACGTGTAGCCGTACCATCTTATAAAATTGTTATTATCTTAATAATTATAAGTGTTTGAGAGTGTAAAATTTAATAACATGGTTTAAAAGCATTCGTGATGATTTTTTTTTTTAAGCTTAATATCTTCACTAAACAAGATCTCGGGACTCTTAATGCTCAGTTTTTATGTAGACAGCCTCACAGAGCAGCTGATTGAATTATCTTTCTTCTTCTGGTCATTCTTGAGGTTTGTGGTTATTTGCCGTTCAGTCAGTCAGTGATGAAGAGCTCTGACCTCTTGATTCACTTTGTGAGGTTTTATTAAGCAATTTAGCATTCTTTTTTGTGACCTGTGACATGACAACTCAGTCACTGCGGTATCATCCAATCTCTTTGCGTCTCTTTTAGTTGCCATTCAGTGTTGGTAACTGCTATTCAGCTTAATCCTTGGACTGTATAGAGTTCCCTACAGATATTTTCTCTTTTCTGTGTGCTTTTATGTCCAAAATTGTACAACAGCATGTTTTATATAAGTTCAAGGGGGGGGAGCTGACCCACACCCACACACTTACCAAAGGTGTTTCATCACTTTTTTTTTTTTTTTTTTAACTGATTCAGAGCACTCAGCACTGAAAATACTCGTCTGTTGCTTTCCTCTACCTCTTTATTCTGGTGGTATTGTAGTGTTACTACACTGACCTTTTAAAAACAATCAAAAATGCTTAATTTTATCATTTATTCTCACTGACACAGAGTCATACACAGAGTCATATAATACATGTGGCAGAATATATCAAACATGATAAAAAGAAAGTACACCTTTGTTCAAGATTTTACATTCAAGGACATAATGAAAAAAAATAGCAGGGTGTAAAATTATTTAAATCTAATCTCAGGTGTAACGCAGGACACAAAAGATTTCATTGTTTCATTATTTATTTAATAAAAACGAAGCCAAACTGCAGAAGCATTGTGTGAAAAACTAAGTGCACCCCATGATTCAGTAGGTTGTAGAACCACCTTTGGCAGCAGTAACTTGAAGTAATTGTTTTCTGTATGACTCTGTACATTGTGGTGGAGGAATTTTGGCAGACTCTTCTTCAAAGGGTTGCTTCATATCATTCTTCAGCTTTAGCTCTCTTAAGGTCCCACCACAGGATTTCAGTCAGGTTGAGGTCTGGACTTTGACTGGGTCATTGCAACGCCTTGATTCTTTTCTTTTCAGCCCTTCTGTTGGAGCCCTGCTGCTGTGCTTGGGATCATTGTCCTGCTGCTTGACCCAATTTGGGCCAAGCTACAGCTATTGGACAGATGGCCTAACATTTGACTCCAGAAGATTTTGGTATCAATAACTGCAAGGTGCACAGGTCCTGAGTCTGCAGAACAAGCCCAAATCATCATCTGTCCACCCTTGTGCTTGACAGTTGGAATGAGCTTTTTGTGCTGATATGCTGTTCGGTTTCCTTCAAATGTGGCACTGTGCATTATGGCCAAACATCTACACTTTGATCTCATCTGGTTCCAGAAGTCTTGGGATTTGTTCAGATGCAACTTTGCAACCTAAACTGTGCTGCCATGTTCTTTGTAGAAAGAAGAGGTTTTCTCCTGGCAACCCTTAAAAAACAAGCCATTCATATTCAGTCTTTTCTGTACTCTTATGAAATTTAACATTTAACACGCTAACCTGTGTAGCTCTTAGGTTTTATGCAGTTTTTCTGACCATCGCACAGTCTGACCTTGAGGCGAATTTGCTGGGATGTCCACTCCTGGGAAGACTTCTCACTGTAGAACGGTGGATTTAAAGTTGTGTGGAAATGGCCTTATAATCCTTCCCAGATTGATGGGCAGCTACAGTTGCTTCTCTAAGATCACGCCTTTCCTCCTTGGTATTGTGTTAAGACACACCTGAGTACTCCAGAACAGCAAAACAACACAGCTTCTGCTTTTGATCAGTCAGTTTTGATGATCAATACATTTGATTAGCAGTGCGTGGCTGCTACTTAACCTCTTAATTCCTATGGAAGCAGTAAGGGTTACTTAGTTTTTCCACACAGCTTCAGCATGTTGGCTTAGTTTTTGTTAAATAGTGACACGGTGCAATATGTCGTGTTAGAATTGAAAGAGGGTTACAGTTTCCTTATTAGAAACTCTAATACAATCCAAATAAACTAAAATGGCAAAAACAGAAATCACGCGCACAGTTGCAGTAAAGCAAATTATCATCATTGTTTTGAGTCTCATTGCCTTATCTACTATTTTTTTTTCTCACACTGGTAAATCAGCAGTTCTGCTAATCTTAATAAGGAATAAGCTTCCAAAAGGTATGCTCAGTAGTCAAACTAATGAGACTGACATTGACATTATTATTATTTTTTTGTTCCTACCAAGTAAAATCTTGTTAATTGATCAAATCAGGCCCACAGTGTGCACTGACTTTGGCACCAAAGGGAGTGGGATCATGTTTTGTGAATATTCTGCCGACTCTGTTCAGATTTGGCGGCTGCAACAACAACAACTGCAACTGGAAGACTTATGTGGAAAGAATCTGGCACGATAACAAAGTTATTAATTATAAAGCTGAGAGCTGCATTTGTATGATACACCTTTGTTTCGGTTAATGAGCAGTTTGTAGGAGTACTTTCATTCACTGTGAGCTATCAGGCCTCACCACAAAATCCCTGGCAGAGACATTACAGGAATCTTATACATGCGTTCAAATGATAAACTATGAAAATGTGTTTAGTTTTTATGATCTAGCTAGGTGCATTTTGGCAGTTTCACCGTGTTTATGAAGATTATGACTGACAAAACACTATCCATACCTTTTTTCTCTGCAGGTCTTTTTTCTCTGATTCGTGCATCCTCTTGGAAAAATCACCCACAGTTTATATCATTAAGCAAGCTCACTTTTGCAGAACAAATAGGATATTCTGATGTTGTTAAGCTGTTTATTCTTAATCACATTTATGGTCTTGTGTGCAGTTGTTGACCCAGCTGAAGGGGAACATGGAGGAAGAGAATCGACACTTAGCAGAGCAGAACCAGAGTCTTCTGAGGGAGAACCGTGCCTTACTGGAGCAGAGCCTGGAGCGCCGTGATCAGCATTATTCACAGCAGAGGGAATACCAGTAAGTACACACGTACATTGATATATATATATATATATATATATATATATATATATATATATATATATACACACACATGTGCTCACTCGCCAGTTCTTTAGGTATCCTCGCCTTCATTAGGTGATTTAAATGACTTTGAATGGGGCATGGTTATTGGTGCCAGACCGGCTGGGCTGAGTATTAAATGACATGCAGCCGACAAATCTGCAGCAACTGTGATGCTACCATGTCAGTATGGACCAAAATCTCTGCCATGAAGAATTAAGTCACAAGAGGGTCGAGCCCAGTGCTAGTAACGTGTAACTAATGAAGAGGCCAATGTGAGTTCATGTAGACAGATTTATTGTGAATCCGGCTGTATTAAAATGCATTATAAGGAAGTTTAGAGAGTTGGAGAGAAGCAAACAGATGTAAACAGCTAACAGAAATGCAGCTGAGCTGATCTGCACTGAAACACATGAAGAAAATGGAAAAAAAAAATACTGAGTTTAACGCAGCCTGTAAACTATGAGGGAAAACCACTAACACACTCGAGCTTTGTACCTGCACTCCTGTTGTCACAAAATCTCTACATTCACTCTACATTCACATAATGTAAAAACAGTAACTCTGCTGAGAATTTGACTGTATTTAAAAATAAAGTTCCTGCTCGGAGAGAAAGTTAGAAACCATGGAGCCGTGGTACCACGGAAATGAGCTGTGTGGTATTTTGAGCTGAACCTTGAAATATACATTCTGGGGACAAATGAGACTAACATTAATATGTCTTAAACTGGGTTCTTTAATTTGATTTTAAAAAGCTTATATACTGCTTATATACTTAAGAGAACACTTGATAAAATCAATTTAAATGAAAAGATTCATGGAAGTGGATTTTCAGGATATGGCCCTTTAAAGTTGTGATGAACTGTATGTAAAACATTCCCAGACTTTTTTTTGTACTTTATGTTGTAATCATACAAACAGAAGTGGACTGAAGGAGCTTTAAACTTTATATAATACGTCGCAATGAAGGCATTTTGTTTACTGCTATTGTTTAAGTTTGTAGGCTGTAACAGAGTCTGTATTCAGATCAAGTTCATAAAAGCACTTCTATAAAGGTTTGAGACTGCAAGACAACAATTTCACAGTCCAGCAGCACTCTGTAGTCTTCCTTTTGAATGACTAATAGACTGGTTTCAGAATAATCCTGAACTAATGGTGAGCACGCAGAGTTGGCTTCACTCTTCAAGTCTAATGAACCAAAGTTCTTACAAATGACATCTTTTTGTGCCTTTCATTTCAGACTTTGTGTATATGAAAAGATCATTTTTTCCCACTTTTTTTTGGCTAAATCGCAGGCACAGATTTCATTGTTAACATTTCACAGCATATTTGAGTTCAGCACCCTGCCACGCAAGGTCTGTAGCATCTAAGAACATCTGTTAAAAGTGAATGTTAAAAAGCCACGCATTGTTCAGACTCACAGAAATCAATTAACATTTTTTTTCTTCTTCCAAAATCAGCACAGTTTTCATGAAGCAGAGAGAACTCACATTAAATTAATAACAACAAATTACAACCTAATAACAGGATAAACAAGATTTCAGTGTATACAAGATGGAAGAAGGGCTTTGGGTTTAGGAAGAGTGGGAGTTTACGCATGTATATCACTTCAGTCAGTCTTGGGAACAAACAGAAATTGTTGTAACCACCTTTCAAAGCAATTGGAATTAACAGTAAGAGCACTGGGGCACTGGTAAAGCTCACCAGGTTGAGGAAGCAACCCTATGCTCTGATGCTGTCGCAGAGGCCTGGGTTTGAATCCTCCCCGAGGCCATTTACTGTGTGACTCCCCCCTCTTTCTCAGCTTTTCTATTTCAATAAAGGCTAAAAATCCCCAAAACAGTGAGCACACTAAAGTCTAAAAGGCACACAGCAGAGTCTGTAAGTAGTATTTTGCTGAGAAGGTTTTGTTTTATGTGTATTCACTTTCACCACCATAGCAGCACATAAAAATATGGTATGCAGTGCATTTTTGGTGATAGTTCCATGCTTTTTTACTGACCCAAAGTTTGTGGCAGTAATGCTTTAAATTGTCTGTAGCAATGTTTCAGTATAGGGCAATAAAAGCAGTGACTGTCGTATATTCTCATATTTTAGCGTCGCATTAGTTCACTCAGGCCACAAAGCCCACAGTCCCAGCAGACCAGCTGATAATTGCTGATCTCCAGCCCACATCAGGTGATGGCCCATATACGCTTCTAATTGGCAAATTTCTTTAAGCTGCTTTATCCTTCCTACAGCTGCTGCAGACGTGTAAACCACCTTTACGTATCTGCTGTCGGTGATGTCTCCTCTGTTGTGTGCTGAGGTCTTGTTGCTGTTCTTTTGCGTATGCATATGCAGTTAAGTCCATAACTTTTTGGACCTTGTCACATTTTTTTGTAATTTTACCTCTGCACACCATTGCAGTGTATTTTAAATCAAGAAATCAATATGAGATTGACCTTTCAGGGAGTTTAACAAAGAAAAGAAGGCATTAACTGGTTAGGAATTGCAGCCATTTTTATACACAGCCCTGAATTTTCAGAGGATCAAAATGAACTGGACAAACTAACATTTTAAATATAAGCACTGTTTTCAATACTTGGATGAAATCCTTTGCAGTCAATGACTGAACCCATGGACATCACCAAATGCTGCGTTTCCTCCCTTGAGATGCTCTCCTAGGCCTTCACTGCAACCACCTTCAGTTGCTGCTTGTTTGTGGACCTTTCTGCCTTCTGTTTTATATTTAATAACTGAAAAGCATGCTCTGCTGGGCTGAGATCAGGTGACTGACTTGGCCATTGAAGCATTTCTCATTTCTGTGCCTTGAGAAACTCTTGGGTTTCTTTTATATTATGCTTTGGGTCATTATTCATTTGCGCTGTCATTTGCATTGTTTGATCAACTTTGAGCATTTGGTTGACTCTGAGCAGAGAGCATAGCCCTGCACACTTCAGAATTCATCCTGCTGCTTCGATCAGCTGTCACATCAGTAAACAGCAGTGACCTGGTTCCATTGGCAGCCATACTGTATGCATGCCCGTGCCTTAATGCTGTCTCCACCATGTTTGACAGATAATGTGGCATGCTTCAGATCACGAGCTGTTTCTCTCCTTCTCCTTACTTTTTTCTTCCCATCCTTCTGGTACAAGTGAATCTTGGTTTCATCTGTCCAAAGATATTTTTTAGAGCTGTGCAGGCTCTTTTAGATGTTTTCTGTCATCATCTACTTTAGTTCCTCTTCTTCTTCTTCCATGGTCTTTCAGGCCTTTTGGTGTTGCTGAGCTGGCGAGTGCATTCCTTCTTGTTAAGAATACACCAGATTGTTGATCTGGAAACTTTTAAAGGTTTTCTGATCTCTCTGATTGGTTAATTTTGTTTTTTGACCTATGATGATTGATGGCCTTCCTCACATGCATAGACTTCTCGTTGACCCTCATGTTGAGAGTTCCATGTTCAATGTCTCATTGTACAAAAAGGTGTGAACCTAACTGTGTAAGGGCAGGAGCGTCCCAGAATGGAGACATATTGCCAGATATTAGTAGATAAATGTTTTATATGTGGATAACAACAAATAGTAGTGGAACAATACATAACATAATATTTACCAAAAAAAGCATATCAACGAGAAAGAGTAACAAAGCAAATTGCAACCTTATATAAAAACGAGTCGCTTACTCAGTGAATGATGGAATTAGGAAGAGCACAATGAAAAAATAAAGAAACAGTGATATGACTATAAGGCTTTTAGAATAAGTGAAAAGATGACAAGGAGCAGATATTTAAAGATAACTTATTCCATTCAGATGGAGCCTGAAACATAAAAGCTTTTTTACCAACTTCCAGTGATACAAAAGAGACTTTAAAAAGAAATATATAAATTTACTGCAGATTGAAATGGCAGTCTTATTCTATTATCACTAAAATGTTTTGTCAGGCATTTACTTACACATAAAATGTTTTTTGGTAAGAAACAATAAAGATTTTGTAGTAACAAACACAGTCGCCAGACATCTCAGCTCCTCTCGGCTCCGTACAATGTTTTAGCATCCCCCCCCCCCCCCCCATTGTTTTGGTTTAATGGCAAAATCACCAGGAGGCAGGTGTTTTCTAAAAAACAAAAACAAAAAAATCCCCGCTGTGTGGTATGTAACCAGGATTTTACTGAAATTGGTTGTTTCTTACAATTTAGCAGCAGGAAAACAGACCAGACAGGTAAACAAAGGCAACGCAAAAAAGTCAAGTTATCACCTGGCAGCAGATCTGAAAATGTGCAGCTGAGAAAAGATCATGCGTGGCATGGGAACAGGATCCATTTCAGGTGGTTACGATGCAAAAAAAACCAAACAGAAAACCAGGGGACAGGGCATGAAAAACATGGAAATGGACTGGTATACTGTAGCTATTCTAGTGGTGACCCAGGAGCAGGTGGGTGTAGGAGTCAGGTGAATTTGACCAGTGGGAAAAGCTGTGGGTATCTGGTAGATGGAGAATGGCAGGTCTGGAAAGTTCTTCCGAAATGCATGGGCCCGGGGGAAATGAGAAAAGGCTTGGGACTGAGGCAGAGTGCACAAGATAAAAACAACTGAGATAGCTGTCTTGACAGGCGTGTTTAGCTGCTGAAAAGCCGCTGAAGGATATTCCCCTCAGAAGTTAGAGAGCAAAGCAGAGATAAAAGAGAGAAGAAATATGGGATTTATATTCATCAGGTGGACAGAAATATGAGTCTGAATGGATGTTAGTGTTGTTAAAAGCAGCTAGTGAATGTTCACCCTATCAATTTAAAAGAAACATCACTCACCAGGTATGACCCGAGTGGTGACCGCAGCAATTTTGTTATTTTGTTATAGACTTAAGTGGCATTACTCTGGAAAAGCAGAGGTGGCCTTCAGACCTTGCCGAGTTTTTTTTTTTTAATCCAAACGTTTGACTTTAGCCTTGATCAAATCTGACTTTAACCATTATGACAACATTGCAAATGGAATTTTAATAGAAAATATGATTTTTTAAAAATCTATTTTTTTGGATTTAATTTTATTCAGAGTAATGGTTCTTGAATGAAGAAAAATAACTAAAAGTCACAAGGTTTTTTGGTTTGGATGTTCGGTAAAATGTAAATAAAGACAGGATGCAGTGGTTTGCAAATCTCATAAACCCCTAATTTATTCTCAGTAGAACACAGAATAAATGTCAAATGTCTAAACAGAGGAAATGTGCTATTGTAAGAAAAAAAATAAGGTAATTTTGAATTTGATGGCAGCAACACGTCTCAAAAAAAGTTGGGATGGGACCATGTTTACCACTGTGACGCGTCCCCTCTTTTAACAGCAGACCATAAACATCTGGCAACTGAGGCGAGCAGCTGCTGGACCTTCGGGAGAGAAATGTGGTCCCATTCTTGTCTGATGGAGGATTCTAGCTGCTCAACAGTCCTGGGTCGTCTTTGTTGTATTTTTCATCTCATGATGCTTTCAGTTGGTGAAAGGTCAGGACTGCAGGCAGACCAGTTCAGCACCCACATCCTTCTACTTCTACTTTGGTGTTATTCAAAAATAATTTAAAATTTTGATTCATCTGACTACAGAACAGTTTTGTACTTTGCCTCAGTCCATTTTAAATGTGCTTTGGCCCAGAGAAGATTGCAGTGTTTCTGGATCATGGCTTCTTCTTTGCATGATGGAGTTTAACCTGCATTTGTCGATGGCACGGTGAACTGTGTTCACAGACAATGATTTCTGGAAGTGCCGCTGAGCCCGTGCAGTGATTTCCACAACAGAATCACGACTGTTTTTAATGCAGTGCTGCCTGACGGCCCAAAGATCACATGCATCCAATACTGATTTTGGTCCTTGTGCCTTGCACACAGAGATTTCTCCAGATTCTCTAAATTTTTTGATGATATGATCCACTGCAGATTATGAGATATTCACAGTATTCATAAAGTATTCCACAATTTTTAGATGCAGTTTTTTGCAGATTGGTGAACCTCTGCCCAGCTTTACTTCTGAGGAACTCGGCCTCCTTTTAGATCCAATCATGTTACTGACTAGTTGGCAATTAACCTAATTAGTTGCAAAATGTTCCTCCCGCCGTTTCTTTTTAGTACAACTTACTCGTCCAACCTTTTATCACCCTTGTCCCAACTTTTTGAGACATAGTGCTGCCATCAAATTAAAAATGAGCCAGTATTTTTCATGAAATAGTAAAATGTCTTAATTTAAACATTTCATATGTTTTCTGTGTTCTATTGCGAATAAAATATGGGTGGATGAGATCTTCAAATGATTTTCAAAACTCGGACTGTATATTAGTCTATGGCTGAAACGAAAGGTGCACCAAATATAAAAAGTCCGGTCTTGTTCAAATGAAAAAAAAAAATGACTGAGCAGTAGATTTTAAGACTCAGTACACTTCACTGATTTATTTGTTTTCTGCTCACCCGTCTGGTTTGGACTCTCCTGTTTATTTTGGGCTTTGAAAGGTTGTGCAAAATATGTGCTGTACTCAAATGATGTACTCTTCTCCCTTCAAAACTAATGCAGAGGGAAATGTTATGAATCGAGTGAGCAAACACGGGAAGAGGCCTCAAAAGCTTTCATAAAATTCTTCCTTCTCTCTTCTTCAAGAGTCTCGATCTCAACAGTAACACAAATACTGAGCGGTGGGGGTTTCGATAGAGTCATACTGGCACAACTATTAATTAGGTAAACAAATGAAGTGTATACTCATAAAGCTTTCCATGACAACATTTGCCTTACATCAGTGTAGCTTTGTTACAGCTCACAGCAGAAATTTCTTTGTAACTGAATGACAGTCTGTGTAATAGCTGTTGAAATATTTCTGTCTGGGAAAAAGTGTTGGGCTAAAGGAATGATTGAATAGCCATCAACAGAGCCGTCCTCATTGGGAGGCTAAAAATGTCCCGATGCCTTGATGCTGGACTAAATGTTTCCATCTATTACTCCTACTTTAGAGACTCTTTTGAGAATACGAGCTGCTTTTCAGCAATGCCCAGATTCATATTTGTGCACACCATAACATCCACACACAGTCTCTTATCTGATGTGCTTGTTAAAAGATAAACCAGCTCCAGAAGTCTTCATTACTCACTAGAGGATTTTAGGTGTTGGTTAAATCACACACCCTCAGCCACGTTACATACACACAACCAGAATAATCCTGTTAATTTGCACTGATAATGCATGCATGAAGATGTGCAAATTTTCCTGCTCTGTGCTGCTTTGTCCTGATGCTTCATGTGTTTTCCTTCAGGGAGAAGCTGAGCGAGCTCCGACGGGAGAAGCAGAAGTTGGTGGAGAAGATTATGGATCAGTACAGAGTCCTCGAGCCCAGCATCCCATCCCCTTCCAGCAAGGCCAAGTACCTCATATAACTATGTTTACCTATACAATACACCAAGCTGCTAATGTATTTGTTAATTACACCTGACCATAATACACTAATGGAGTAGGTAGTGCGAGTCTTTTTACGACACTTTTCATATAGAAAAGCAGATAAACGTGTTCCACGCGTATCAAAACTTTTCAAATAATGATACTTGATGTGCTAGGGTTCAGATTCAGACAACAAAAAAGCTCCAAAGTCCCATCAGACACCACGAGACAGGTACAGTTAGCGATTAGCCAGTGAACATAGCAGAGAAAGTTGTAGCTAAAGTGCCTGAAATATCCCTCAGGAGTTAGAGGAGACAAAAGAGAGTTAAAGGAGAGTAAACACTGACTTTAAATTTTCTACTATTCCCTGAAAAAGGGACTAAACTTAAGTCACATTTTGATTCTCATGACTCCTTGATATCGACACAGAGTACAAAGTTAACACTACCGTAGCTCAGATAATACAATTTAGCTTCATACTGTACATTATTAGGGACACTAGTACAGTCTGTACAACATGCAGTACAACAGTTCAACCACAAAATCTATCTTTGTAATGTTCACTGTTTGTTTACGTCATTAGAAATATGTAAACTGGACTACATTAATGTTTTTATCTTATTTACATACATGAATATATACTTACCGGCCACTTTTTAGCTACACTTATTCAATTGTTCATAAAATATTTCATCAGCCAGTCACATGGCAGAAACCCAATGCATTTAATCATGTAGACGTGGTCTAAACAACCTGCTGAAGTTCAAAGCGAGCATCAGAATGGGGAAGAAAAGTGATTTAAGTGACTTTAAAGGTGGCATGGTTGTTGGTGCCAGACAGGCGGGTCTGAGTATTTCAGAAACTGCTTGTCTCCTGGGATTTTCACCACACAACCACCTCTAGAGTTTACAGAGGATGGTCTGAAAAAGATAATAATATCCAGCGAGCGGCAGTTCTCTGGGTGAAAATGCCTTGTTGACGTCAGAGGTCAGAGGAGAATTCAAGATTCAAGATTCAAAGATTCAAAGCTTTTATTGTCAAATGCACAGTGCAGAAACATTGTTTCCCTGTACAATGAAATTCTTACTTTGCTGCCCACACCGGATGTTACAATACAAAAATAGAAAGATAAATAAAATAAAATTAGCATGCAGGAATAAAATTTAAATATATATAACTCTTAAGGAAAAGTTATGTACATTGTGCAAATATATTCTGTGCTGGACAGACTGTTTCAAGCTGATGGGAAGGCAACAATAAGTCACTATGCACAACACGTTGAACCTTGAAGTAGCATCAGAAGACCACACTGGGTGCCACTCCTGTCAGCCGAGAACAGGAAACTGAGGCTGCGAATCACACAGGCCCACGAATGTTGGACAAGAGAAGACTGGAAAAACATTGCCTGGTCTGATGAGTCTCCATTTCTGCTATGACATTTGGATGGTAGGGTCAGAATTTGGTGTAAACAACATGAAAGCACGGCTCCATCCTGTCTTGTATCAACAGTTCGGGCTGGTAGTGGTGGCATAATGGTGTGAGAGATATTTTCTTGGCACACTTTGGGCACTTTAGTGTCACCTGAGGATCGTTTAAGCACCACAGTCTACATAAATATTGTTGCTGAGTATGTTAATCCCTTTATGACCACAGTGCACCCATCTTGTTGCAGATGCACTGTTGTTGCCACGTTATGTTGAATGATTTTGAACCCTGAAAATATAAAATTCTGCAGGTGTGCCATAATCATTATTAGCAGGGGGAGGAGTCCAGACATGTTGGCAGCTGACCATTTTCTTACTGTAACTTTATTGATACACCTTTCATGTTCATGACATTTTAACTGTAGCATTTCCAAATGTCCCTTCTACAAATGAAATCCTGGCAAATAAATGCTACATGGCACAAAAAGCATTTTGCGGACAAGATGAAACCACTGACACTTGGCTTCCTCCCATTGTTTCTGGAAAATCAGGGTGTGCACTGCATGCAGACACACACGCTCCCATAGCTCATCTGTCTTTGTAAATGGTCCCTGTCCGCTGTGTCCTCATAGGAAATCTAACTGGATTGCAGACAGGATGAAGAAGCTAATCAAACCCCGGGGAGGAGGAAGAGAGGGACGCGCCGTCTTCACTGCCGCGGGCAGCGTGGAAAACCTGGCCGACAGCACTGAATTTACATCAGACACACACACACCTCAGCCTGGTGAGAGCGCACACACACCCACAGAACCCAGCTCACTGGCCCCCCCACCTCCCACCTCCCACCTCACCCACCCCGCAACGACAAACACACAAACAGCAGCTGACTGGTTTTGACAAAGATATGCTCACATGCTCAGCCCATCAAGCGAGCCTGCAGGCATGCATACAAATCATCTCATGACTACCAAGTGTGGTCGGCATTGATACCACTCTCTTCTCCTTAGATCTCTCCCCATAGAGTGCCAAGACTCACAGAGGCTGGCTTTTTCTGCTAACCACATGTTGAAAGGAAAGAGATTCGTGAGGCTTCATTCGCTTTTTACGCATTTACTGACTGAGAGTCAGAAAGACAACTCTCTGCAGACATTTTCAAAGCCAGGATTTAATCCTCAACCTGCATTCTTGATGTGTTTTCTCTCTTTTTGACATACCAACATTGTCTCTCATTTAATTTTATTTCCCTTGCAGCGTGTTTTCTGTAAACCCCTGGATTTCTTAAACTCGAGTCTCTCTTTATCCCAGAGAAAGACTTGATCTCTCATCTTCACAACAAGCAGAGAAAGCAGGAAAATCTCCCTGAAGTGAAGAGCCAGCTAAGACATTTCCCACAAAAACTGCTTTCTGTTTGATATGTTTGGGGTGACATTTACCACTAAAAATTGAACTGATTCGTGGCTGGTTAACATGACAGGTTGGCATAGTATTTTTGTTCAATAAATTGCACGACATTATCTAGAAAAACATTTTAATAATTTGTTTATGCCTTCAAACAGGGATTAAAGGGGAATTTGGCAGGTGGGGGAACCCTAACTTCTGGTATATCCGAGCAGCAGAAATAAGTCAAATCATAACTCTTATTGTGAGCTCTGGTAAACTTCTTTTTTTGGTGTACAGGCTCAGCTGACCTGTGCTGCTGCTTCTCTGGAGTTTACTGCTCTTTGTGGCTTTAGCCAACTACATTATACAGTGTATAAGCAGATTAGATTTTAAAGCAGCCACCGTAGCTGCTTTCCACCCCCTAAACAGCATAAAAGTGAAATTTGACCAATATTATTAAAGAACATCAGCTTAAATTCATAATTAATCCAGTGCCATGTCACTGCTTGTAGCCAGTCACCATGGGCCTCACAGTCTTCCCTGCACCAATCCAATAAAGTGAATCGCTGTAAACTGCATCACAGTACTGCAAAGTACCCGCTTTAGCCTGAATTCGCTGTCCAGTTTGAACTTGAAATTGTTTTCATTTAATTTGTTTAAAAAAAAAATTCAGAATATGAAATAAGCTGTTAACTTGAGCACCACATCATGTACAGAGTGTCTGATTAAATAAACCCAACACGAATTTAAGCTTTAAATTTCCAGTTTATCAAATGTCACCTGAGTGCTGAGTGTTGAGTGCGGAGCTGCCAGGCAGGAGGAAAAGAGGAAGATCTCAGAGGAGGTTCATGGATGTAGTGAAGGAGGACATGCAGAGAGGGCTGGTGTGAGATGACAGGGTGAGATGGAGCCAGATGATCTGCTGTAGTGACCCCTAAAGAAAGCAGCCAAAATGAGAAGAGGACTTGCAGAACAGTCCTTACCTTTAAGAAAAATCTCTCATCGTCCTCTCCTGTCCTGTCCTGTCCCGTCTTTCTTACATCTTTCTCTGTCTCAGAATTGATGCATTTTTCCTGGAAAATACATCAATTCTAGCTAGCAGGCCCAATGTGTGCCAAACTGCACGGATCAGTTCGTGTTTTAGATTATACTAGTTGAGCTCTTTGAAATATTGAATACCTGCCACTTCAAGAAAAGGGTTAGCCTATTTATGCGCGCTTCTCTCTTTAGAAGCGCTAGCTAGACGCTGAAGTACTGGGACGCACCCCTTTATTGCCATCTGCAGCGAGGACGCAAGACGGGGGAAAAGAGGAAAAACAATTGTGCACAGGCGGGACCTGGTGGTATTTAACTACCTCTGTGGCATCAGCTAGATGAAGCATGAAAAATGAACTTGCATTATAGTATTTTGTATTAAACTGTCTATCAGATTTAATTACTCATTTACCGAAGGTGCCAGAATGCACTCCAGCCCACTTCAACCTCTGCTTTTAAATAAACTTAAAGTTCTAGGCAATATTTGAATGTGCTCGTTATAATTTTTTTAATGTAGTTCTCATCACGCCTCACATTTCAAATCCCAAGATCCATATGAAAAAAGAGAGATGTGTTATTTCAGACACGCACCCATTTTAATGCAAAAGACTGGGAAAATAACAAAAAAGGAATTGAACTCGTCCACCCTGTGGGCTCTAAAATTGATTGAAAATAACTATCACTCAGCATGCAGTTTGAACAAAACCAGATGCGGCATTTTTTTCAGCGTAATGTCTTAAATGATGCTTTTCCATTGTTATTGTTAGTGCTGAAAATGTGCCGGAGTTTTCTGCAGCATGTCTAAGTCTTTATTAGCAGCACACAAAGAAACAGGTAACAAATGATTTAGAATAGACAGTAATGTAGCTGGAAGCAGGTATAAGGACACATTTGAGTGTTTGATGTATAATATTTCTCAGTAATTCCCAACTTTTTTTATGAGTATCTGTTATTATAATAAAAATAATACATCATTAATAATATTATTATTGTTAATGCTATAAACCAGTGGTTACAGAGGTGTCACTGAATTCTGATATGCACTTATTAGCAGAATGACATTGCAAAAATTTCATAAAAAATAACATAATATTAAAAGGTTCAATCATTTAGAATTTATAAATATTTTTACATATATGCCACAAAAATGGCTACAAAATGAATGCTTGGTACAGAGCTTGTACATTTAATTGTTTACATATTTTATATAGTGGCTTAATAATTAGTAAACGAGGATTTAAAATGAATTTTTTTCTCTGCTTTTCTGCTGTATCAAAACATCATTTGTCAGTCACACGCTCGTGGATTGATGGCTGGCAGTGCCGCAGATTTTAGAGGCTTAATGTGTTGCTCAAGGACACTTAGACATGAGGAGGGAAGGAATCAAACTAATAAACCCGCCGTTAATGTCTGTCCAGGTCTACCACCTGAGCCACAGTTATCGTTCCCTGATCTTTTTCCCGCACCCATCTTTGTGCTGAGTCCCTGAAACTGCTTTTGCACTGGAAAAAAAAAAAGTACCTTCTTTCTTTGTGCTGTAAATTGTCTCATCTGATTAAACACAAGGGAAAACAAATACAGAGGTTCCTGTACATTAATTATACTCATATCTTTGAATGAAGGATTAATGATAAATTGACACCTGTAAAAATGTGCAGTTTGAGATTTGCATGGTAACCATTTCTTAATTCATCTCAAACTATTTCAGACCCTCTCAGCGCTCCAGTCTCTCCTTCTCCCTTGAGAAAAGCTCCACCCCAGGCAGAAATGGAGGTCTCTCTTCCCGGGGCACCGGCTACACGCATTGGCTCCGGGGGCCGTCGTAAGCTGGGATCCCGTCACGGCTGGGGGTTGGGATTGGCCAGAGGAGGCTCTGGAGTTTCACAATCTTTTAGTCCCGGCGACCACAAGACAAGACTGCAACGGTCCAGCCAGAGCAACTCCTCCGTCCTATGGGAGGGAGAGAGACGTGCATCTCAGGAAGCAGACGCCCCGGTGACCAGTCATGAGAGCGCTGAGGAGGATGAAGTGAAAGGTGAGGAGGAGACGGTGCAATGAGGAAGATGTGTGTTCATGGTTTAAAAATATCCACCCTGACAAGTTTGCCAGCTTTTCCCTTAAGAAGGAAAAGTGTAAATAAATAACAGAGGGATTATTTGTTCAGATGGATGTTTTCAAAGTTTTTCTGTGTTAACAAGTGAGCTGCAAGCACAGCTGTAGAAACATCTTTGGGGTAATACGGTAAATGTCAAGCTGAATTAATGTGAACTGCACAGAGTCATCACACCATCTAAAATCCCTCAAAGGTAGACCTAATGTTTTTTTCTCTCTCTTTTGTCTTCCAGATAATCAGCACTCAAGTGATGACAGCACAACACCACAAGACAGAACTGTAGAGTCCCCGTAGCTGAATTAATAACAAATTTTTACGTTATGTGCTCCACGGAAACCATTTTGATGCCTCTTCTTCTATGTCTGAATATTTTAAATACAAGATCCTCCTAGTATTTTTGAATACATGAATAAATACTTCAATCAGTAAGTTGCAGTCCTACTCATTTGTGAAGCAATTAACACCCCCTTTAGTACATACTTACTACAAATAAAACTGATTGTACCCTGACTATATATCTAGTGCACCAAAAAAAAGAAAAAAAAGAAAAAGAAGTATGTGGTGAAAATGTTTTTTTTTTCTTCACTGAATTCAAAAAGATAAACTTTCAGAGATTCTGTGTTTAAAGCATATGAAGAAAAATATTTTAAGGCTTTTTTTTTTTTTTTTTTACATTTTGGTGATTGTGGCTTATAGCACATTAAAATTAGAGATCCAGAATCCTGGAATATCTTAGAAACGTAAGTATAAATATCATTTATGTCTCTGTCTAATTCAGTACATGCAAACACAATAATGGGGAAAACTGTTGACTTGACAGTTGTCTTGATGACGATCATTAACACCCTCCACGAGGAGGGCGAGCCGCAAGGTCACTGCTGAAAAGGCTCATTGTTTGCAGAGCACTGTAGCTGAGCCGAAGCTGACTGGAAAGGAAAAGTGTGGTAGGAAAAGATCCTCAAGCAACAGGGCTGACCGCAGCCTTGAGAGGACTGTCAAGAAAAGTTGATTCAAGAACTTTGGAGAGCTTCACAAGGAGTGGAGTGAGGCTGGCGTCAGTGCATCAGAGCCACTACTAACAGACATCTTCAGGAAAGCAGCTGCAACTGTTGCATTAGTGCACAGAATCCAAGGTGCTTGAAGTCCAGAGTGAAGTTTCCACAGTCTGTGTTGATGCCGTATCTTCTGCTGGTGTTGGTGGTAGTTGGTCTGCTATGTTTTATCAAGTCCAGAGTCAATGCAGCCGTCTGCCAGGAGATTTTAAAGCACTTCATGCTTCCATCTGCTGACAATCTTTATGGAGCTCTCGATGTCCTTTTCCAGCAGGACGTAGCTTCTGCTCACTGTGCCAAAACTGCTACCAAATGGTTTTTGCTGACCATGTTAATATTGTGTTAATATTGTGTTTGATTGGCCAGCCAACTGGCTGACAACACCAGTCATTACCTATTTCTTCTCAAAATTCAACATTAGTTTCTAGTGAATGCCACCGCAATCATCTGCTAACATTATTTTAGAGGACCTTGAAGACTATGGCTGACTCCGCTGTCTGTTCAGCTGTGATGCTGCTCTGCTACATGTGCTGCAGACAAGTAAGCAATGGAGTCTGAGCCGCTCTGCCGGACTCACTATGTGATAACATCTCTAATCTCTTTCTCTGCACTCTTTCTTCTGTACAAATGTTTTCATATTGGTGCGTGCTGAGACCATATGAGCTAATAGCAGCCAACAATCTCTGCTTGTTTCTGTCCTGGCTTGACAGATGAGGCAAATCCACCAGTGAGTTCCGCAGAGGCTGCAAACAGCAACGGTTCAAAAGTTATGTGAAGTTACATGAAGAGTAAGGCTAGAAATTCTCAACACCTGAGCCTTGTTGAAATAAAACATTTATGCATTATTTTTTTCCTTGTATAACCCTCACTGCATTATCAAGAAATTATTTAAGAGGAGGATGAATGCAAAAAAAAGTGACTCACTTATTGTGTAACCTGTGACCCGTGTTCATTCATCACAAACTCAAGTCAATTCAAACCAGTTAAAGAGATGATGACTGACGGTTATGTAATAAGTACCCATGCTCCTGCATTTACAGTCTTCTTTCAGTGGAGGGGAATGGCCGACTGCTGCAAGCTGATAGAAAGGCACCAGTAACTCGTTACATATAATGATCACGCGTTACAACCAAGGTATGCAGAAGAGCATCTCTGAATGCACAACAGATGGGCTACAGCAGCAGAAGACCACACCACTGTGCCACACCTGTCAGCTAAGAACAGGAAACTGAGGCTGATTTCTGCTGCAACATTCAGGTGTTAGGGTCAGAATTTGGCGTGAACAACATGAAAGCATGGATCCACCTCTGGGATGTGATTTTTATCACGTTTTCATCACGTCTGCAGGACCTGTGTGATGCTATCGTGTCAACATGGATTCAGATCTGTGAGGTATGTTTCCAACACCGTGTTGAATCACAAAGAATTAGGCGGTTGCGAGGGCAAAAGAGGGGGTCCAACCTGGTACGAGCAAGGTGTAACTAACGAAGTGACCGGTGACAGCGATTAAAGCTTGCACTGAGTAAGTGGCGGCTTCAGTCTTCTGTGAAAGCATTACTTGTGTTTTAAGAGCTAACACTAAAATATTGCCTCTGTAACTACAAGGAAGCTCAGTGCTTCTGCTGTCATAACATTGTCTCCATTTTAATTGTTAACATTATTTATTGATGTATTCAGTTGTATTTTGACATGACCTTTTACTACACTTGTCAGTTTCAAGGCTCCACATTCACGGTGTAAATCCCTCTGCAGATTCTCACACAGCAGCTCTGCAGTGTGTGTGTGTGGAGGCGGTTAATTACTGAAGCCTGCAGAAGACATCAGGAACATTAGAGTAGATTTCATGGGGTATATCATATGTGACATATATGTGGCTCAGCTGTGGCAGAAAGTAGAGCAGAGCCCTCATATGCAAATTTCACTTGAGCATTAAAGTTCAGCGCTTGAAGTGCTTCATCTCGTTTTCCATAAACCTTTACAGGATTAACTAAAAAATGTTCAGTGTTCCTGCTGCTCCTTCTGATCGCCTCTCCTTTAAGTTGGCTCACTCAAAGTCAAAAAAGTGTGACTTTTTAAAGCTGCTGGTATTTTTTTTTCTTTTTTGTGTGAGAGGAGCTTCAAGGTAAAAAGGAGAAGCACTGGAGCAAGGTGAACCAAAAGCATAAAAATCCTTGCAAGAAAAAGATTTAAGTACAGAACTGAGACAAAAATAATGAAGTCATCTGCAATGCAGTTTCTTTCTCAGGGTCAGATTCATGCAGAAAGCAAAATAATACATAAATCTGATGGAAAACCTCTGCGTAACCCCCCGGACCTTATTTGCGTACAGCCACATAAACATGAGAAACCCTGCCATCTGGCTCGCATATGGTTGAAAATCCCATTTAGTTTAGGGTTCCTGTGTAAATCTAGCCATTGATCAAATGGCAAATGAGCTGCATTAGTGCTTTAATGAGAGTCCTCTTTATCTCCTTTCACTGTTGCACCAAATGGTGTCAGTGTAGAGCCGGCCAGGCCTCTGTCAACAGACAGACAGACGGACAGATGAAGACGGGCGGGAATTAGCATGCAGCTTTCCAAATGTGCAGAGCTGAGAGTTCATCATGAAGCTAAAAGGGCCCTCTCATAAGACAAGCAGCTTCCAGCCTCCCAGATTAGGACAGGGGAACGTCAGCATTTCCGTTAGGAGTGTTTTTTTGGGTGCGCATGTGTGCAGGAGACAAGGATAATAGCGGCGCATAGCTCCCAGTTTTTCTACCGCTTCTTAAACACACATCCTAAATTCTGATTTGCAAATGACAAATGGATCGCTAATACAATTCATGAATTATGTAGTTGTCATGGCGACATTAATCAAAAAGCAGGCCCCTTCTCTGGGCGCCGAACATTGTGTTTGTGGAATTGAGATGCATGACGGGGGCTGCACACCGAGCCGCCTGAGTGAGCGCAGGGCAAAGCGATAGCAAGATATTGGTTCTGCCAGTCACTCAGAGGCTTATTATGAGTGCGATGCAACAATCACATGCCTTCAGGCACACAGACAGACAGCGCCCACAGACTAAAAGTGAAGGGTAAGGCTTTAAATTCTCAACGCTGCAGCCTTGTGAAAACATTTACAGGTTATTTTTCCTCTGTTTATGACCCTCTGTGGGTTATCAAGAAAATTTGTAAAGAGGGGGATTAATAAAGAGACGGGAATGTGGCTCATTTGTAATTTGAACCGTGTTTATTCGGGGCAATCTACGGCTGAAATAAAGCAGTATTTTTGAAAGAAAGCTTAGCCCAGGGAGCATCAACACAAAATCAGTCAAGAAAAAAAATAAATAAATAAATAAAAGGCCTTGAACAAAAAAATAATAATAAATTAGAGAAGTCTTTGCCACAAAATGAGTGATTAAGTGCCATCTCCACCCCTGATTCCTAAAGCGATGAATGATGGATGGCTGTCTTGGCTGACATCACAGTTGGATCTCAAGCGTGTGCTCAGCTGCTTAATTATTGAGCACCTGAGGGGTGTAACACTATCAGTAAAAATCACTTTTTCAAGCCTCCTTTTCGACATTTTTGGCCTTCCTCCAATGCTCTATTTTTTCCTTTTTCTGTGAAGCTGGTTTTTCTTTTTTTTTTT
Source organism: Cichlasoma orientale (assembly GCA_034780415.1). Classification (NCBI taxonomy): domain Eukaryota; kingdom Metazoa; phylum Chordata; class Actinopteri; order Cichliformes; family Cichlidae; genus Cichlasoma; species Cichlasoma orientale. The sequence continues at coordinate 347,831 of JAVDPK010002773.1, read as the reverse complement.
TTCTTTCAACCTCCATGGCCTGCATATGTTTTTCCTCACCGCTTCCTCTGCCTGTTCACCTCCAGTCCCGGCCTGAGATATCAATTTTTCATGATTGTGTCTTACTAAAGAGTCTCCCTGGACTAAAAACCTCACTTAAACCACTTAGTCCACTTACTGAACAAGTAAGGCATCCTAAATACTTAGGTGCATTAGGTTTTTGTTCAGTCTTTGTGTTTGCCACTGAGATGAATCTTTGTAACTATCAACTGAATTCAAATCAAGCTGTTCTTTAGTCTTCCCAGACTTCTTTTGTGCCGCCTGCCTGATTTGGAAGCAGCTCACACCACTGAAACTTTGCTTTGGGTTAATAAAAAGTTATAATTCATAGATTGTTGTTAGGCATTTTCTCCCAGCAGAGGCCCCCCAGTTGGGCAGGCACCGAGACAAGAGCGCGGCGAGGTGATCTTTGATCGAGAAGTGGTGGAGTAATTCAATTAATTATATTTTGCTCCAGGCAACAAAAGTCGGGGAGGGGATCCTTGAGAGGGAACACAATGCAACTAGGTGGAGAAATAACAAGTAAGTGGAGTGTGCGCGCACACACACCGACTGACCCTGCAACCTCGCCTCCTCACAAAACTGTCAGAATCTCTGCTTTCACCGGGCTTTTACTCAATGAGGTTGGCCCAAAGGTGACTCTGTTCATCTATAACTTCCCTCCGTCTGCCTCCAGCCGTCTCTTTACCTCTAACTTCTCCCTCTCCTGTATTTCACCCCCCCCCCTTTCATTTGGGATCCTTCCTCCTCTCCTAACAATTTGTCCCTGCTTGCTCCCTCCTCCTCCTCCTCCTCCCCATGCACTCCCTTTCTCTCCCCTAGTGTATTAAGGGGCTTTGACGCTCTCAGTAAAAGCTGATTTATTCTCTGGGTGGTATCGATCGGTTTCTGCATTAAAGATTATAATTCATTACCCCAGCCCCTTTTAATACATTAAACACTCAAAATAAAAATAAAACGCTCCCAGCCCCCCCCCTCCACCCCCCCACCAGACTTCTGGCGTCCCGAGGGTGCGGGAAAACACTTGTCGAGACGTCCGTTCTGTCGTCCTGGGTCCCAGAGCTCCACCTGTGTGTGTGTGTGTGTGTGTGTGTGTGAGAGAGAGAGAGAGAGAGAGAGAGACAGAGACAGAGGGATCCTCACAGGAATACAATCCTCCCTTTACACAGATACAAAACACACAGCAAATCACCGACATTAGTGGTCGGAGCACTGAACATGAGAGAGCTGCATCAATTAATCCATTCACTGCTCTGCAGAAAGTTAATCAAGTATTTGAAAACTGATTAATTAGCTGTTAAATAAAGTCAAAAACACCAAACGTTCTGAGGTCGTTAGGATTTCTTCTGTGTTTTAAATCCAGTTAATTAGACAAGTTACAATAGACGTTTAAGAGGATCGGTACCAACCTGTATCCACCCGTTTTCATTTATTCACTAAAATATCTCAACATCTCCTGGGTGGACCAGATGCAAATGCGTGCAGACGTATGCGTTTGTTAGAAGATTATAATCCAAATGATTTTAACGACTGCAGCAGCGACTGGTTTAGGCTACTTTTTGGTTTTGAGCCAAATAATTCAACAAGTGTTGGGTGGACTGGTACAAACTTTGGCAAATGTCCCCCTCAGGATTTTCTGTAACAACTTTGATGATCTGTTAACTTTGAAGATGGGCATGTTCTGCAGAAGAAGGTACTTTCGGCTGCTCCCTTACTCACAAGGGGTTGTAACAGCGGGTAGGTTCGCATGTTTGATTTGGCACAGCTCTTACATCGGATGCCTTTCCTGACGCAACCCCAGAGGGATTTCTCTCTTCGCCGGGATCTTTCACTCGTTAGGCGAGTGTGTAAACTACTACGCTGTGGGTGCATGTTCTGAGGAACAAGTCATAATTACAGACAACTTAGCACAGCTCTCCATGCACGCTCCAATTCCAAGTGACAATATAAATTGATCAAAACCATGCACAATGTGACTGGAGTTCACTGGTTAACTCTTGACCCAACTCCAAACGGTCTGTCAATCACTTGGACCGCTTATGTCAATGAAGCCAATCAGTCACACACACACACACACACACACACACACACACACACACACACACGGACTATAACTTTCTTTGAGTTAGGTAATTCATTTAAAAATAGCTGCCAGCACACCGTGATCAGAAGGAGTGAATCTGTCTGTCCTCATAATGAAAATATATACCGACATGAGAGATGATCTCACGATGCTTCTGGAGTGGGAGTTTATTGGAGCCAGAGATTTTTTTTTTAATATATATATTTTTTATCTCCTTTGGAGAGAGCTTCAGGTCTAGTCTCGGTAGTGTTGCCCTTTGAAGCACTTCTGCATTGGCTTCAATTTCAACTCACCCAACTGGGAAATACCCGTGTTTCAGCAAACGAGCAAATATTAGCACACTAAAATGCTAAACTATGATGGTTAACATAATGAAAAGATTATAGATAGATAGATAGATAGATAGATAGATAGATAGATAGATAGATAGATAGATAGATAGATAGATTTTTTTTAACCTCAAAGTCGCCTTTCTGTCATTTACACGACTCCTCAGTTTAAAGCAGAAAGCACTTCTTTTATGCACCAATAGATTATAGATTCTTGCACACGGGTCAACTTAAGGATTTGTGTACTGCCTACGTACTCTCCACTGTTTGTCAATAATCTGGCCTCTGTGGGATAGTAAGGATTTAAGAAGCACCATGTGTCCCCTATTGATTTTACCCCAAATGGCCGCACCAATTCCCCGCACAAAACAAGATTGCCCTTCCCCATCGTCTTGACAGATTGATTTTGTATCTTGGCCGTGAGGACTTGAGGAGCAATCCCTCTGATTCTGCCTCCTCGCACTGTCACTCTGACGGACAATTTCCCTCTCCATCCTTTACCTCTCCCCATCTCTCCTCTGTCTCCTTCCATTAAAGGGCTCTTCTACCTTTAAGCTTCTAACTTCTCTACATCCAGCCTCCACCACACCCCACCCCTCCCCTGGCCTCCCCCACACCCCACCCTGCTCGCTCTCTTTCTCCCTGACAGGCTTTCAGACAGTAAATCAGAGACATTGATCCAGCGCAGCGCCCAAGTGTCCTGGATTCTGCTAAAGAGCCATTTTCATTTCACAAGCAGTTTACTGGCCTCGCTACCCCCCACCCGTAAACATCGCTCTCCTCCCTCTTCTCTCGCTCTCTCCATCATGGCCTCATCCATACACATCACCCATCTCACCTAACTGCCGAATCCTCATTCCCTCGGAGCGCCGGCCGTTGTTTTTCTCCCACTTTTGTCTGCCTTCTCGCAATTGTTCTTTGCAGAGAAATACCTTTGAAGGCTTGAAACATTTCACTAATATATAGCGACTGCTCACACAAACATTTGTGTACTGTAAAGTCTTCCACAATTAGGATCCAAAGCCCTACAGGAGGATTCCTTGAATTAGCTCAAAGAGGTCTCTCGTCAGCAACATCAGGAGAGGACTAGTTTAACCTCCCTATAATTTGTGTGAGCGCTGTAAGGAAACGTGTGGGGCTACTTCGTTAACAGCTTTTCTCTCCTCAAAGAGGATGTCTGTGCTGTAGTGAAAGGTAGTTTTTTAAAATTCAAATTAAGAAACACTGGAGAGAAAGAAGGAGCCCGCAGCTGCTCTTCTGCGCAAAGACGGATCATCCAAACAACAGAAATCTGACATTTATCTCTCGACCCTGGAGGAATACCTATACATTATGTTTGCATTTTAATCGTCTGCACTGGTGGGAGATTTCCACAGCTGTTTTTTTGTACGAGCTAACTTTCTGTCTGCACTCAAGAACCTGCTGTTGTTTTCTTAAGTGCAGTCTGTAAGCGTCTGGACAGAAACCCATTTTCCTTTGTGTCTGTGTGGGAGCATTTGGTGTGAAACAGTAACAAGAGTGTTCAACTTGCTTCAGCAGCACGTGAGTTTGTTTGTAGTATGCATGAAGCCCCCGCTTTTCGCATGGTGGAGCAGGATGGGGTCACAATTTTCACAAAATTCTGGTACAAGTCAAACACTTAATGGAACTTAGTAGAACTTAAATGTCACTACAGTCAACTTAAGTATGATAAAAATTATGTTAATAACCTCTTATTAGCTAGTTAACTAAAAAAAGGACAATCAATATATAGGCACAGTTTTTCTAGCACTGCAGTAGCTTTTAGGTTTGCAGCAGTGGAAAACAAACTTACCTTTTTCAAATGCGCGCTGGTATCTGGTACAAAAACATCATGGAGAAATCAGTGTAACAGATAATATGCAGATGAATCCAACACAGTTATTCTTTAATGTTTAATGTGAGGCTGAGAAATTATTAATTCTTTTAATTAAACGAATATAATGAGTTATGTGGGCTGTAATTTGATGCGGCTGTTCTCCTCTTTTTACGTTTTACTTAATTACAGAGTGGGACAAAAAGCTCTTTTACCACAGTTTCTGTTTTGTTCTCCAGCAGGTAGCCGATATTTATAAAAGTACTACTACTATTACTAATAAAATACTATTCCCTGAAGTCTGTCTGCAGAACATACCAGTAAGAAAAAAATAAACATTTAATTACAATAAAATTATGTTATAAAGTCCAAACTTTTTCTGAAGTGTGATGTGGGATTCAACCCTTCTCAAAATTAAGATGATGGTTGGCATTCATTTGAATCAGACCACAACTCACTCACACTTACTGGCCACTCTAGGTTATTAGGCACGCCTATTTAGCTGCTCATTAATGTAGATATCTAATCAGCCAATCACATAGCAGCCACTCAAAGCATTTATGCACGTAGACATGGTCAAGACTAGCTGAGCATCAGAATGAGGAAGAAAGGTGCTTTAAGTGACTTTGAATGTTTGGTTGCTGGTGCCAGACAGGCCGGTCTGAGTATTTCAGAAACTGTTGATCTTCTGGGATTTCCCCACACAGCCCTCTCTAGGGCTTACAGAGGATGGTCTAAAAAGGTGAAAATACCTTGTTGACGTCAGCAGTCAGAGGAGAATGACAGCTTCGAGCTGATGGGAGGCAACAGTAACTCAAATAACTACTTGTTACAAGACGGGCATCTCTGAACCCACAACCTGAGAGACTTTGAAGCAGATGGGTTACAGCAGTAGAAGATCAGCCCAGGCTAAGAACAGGAAACTGAGGCTACAGTTTGTACTGGCCCATCAACACTGGGCAAAAGAAGGAAAACTGGGAATTGGGAAAATGACGCCTGGTCTGATGAGTGTCACTTTCATTCATCCTGCCTTGTATGAGCACTTCAGACTGCTGGCGGTATGGAGTGTGGGGAATATTTTCTTGGCACACTTCGGGCCCCTAAGTACCAACCGAGCATCGCTGAAATGCCACGGCCTACCTGAGTGTGTACTGATGGCTGCTTCCAGCAGGATAGCGCACCATGTTGCAAAGTTCAAATCATGTTAAACTGGTTTCTTGACCATGACAATTTCACTGCACTCAGATGGCCTCCGTAGTTTTCAGATCTCAGAGCACCTTTGGGATGTGGTGGAACAGCAGAGTCACACACCATGGATGTTCAGCCAACAAATCTGCGATGGTATCACGTCAATATGGATCAAAACCTCTGAGGAATGTTTCGAGCACCTTGCTGAACATGTGCCATGAAGAATTAAGACAGTTCTGAAGGGAAAGGGGGGGTTTAACTCTAGCAAGGGGTGTGTGTGTGTGTGTGTGTATTAATATACCTGATACAAAGTCTCCCACAATGCCTTAAAGTAGTGCCATGGTCACTACACACACGATGTGCACGATGATGTGCCGTAATGGTTTACGGGGGCTCCAAATGGATCTGTGTCATCATTAATTTCACAGGTACTTTCACTCCTGCGACCACTCACAATGTCTCCTGTAATATAGGACTATTGTTCCATTCCGTGCAGAGCCAACGTAACAGAAGATGAAGATGTTCGAGTACTTACAGGTGGCTTTAGAACTGATGGGTCTATTTATATTCAAGCACTAGCATGCTTTGTTTGTAATGGTGTAAAGGCAAAAATCTTTTAGGATAAGAAAACTTGGGTTGAAGATGGTTGTGCTTTCACAGACTCTCTGCGGCGAGATGGTTTTCTCAAATACTATTTCCAAGGTCAACAAATGCAGAAAATCTGTAATTAAATCACAAATTGGGCAAACTCAAGTGTATAATCAAAGGGCCACTGATGCACTCTGGGCGAGTATACTATCCAGGCAACAGAAGTCCATTTTCCTTGGCAAGCAGGCAAACAAAGAAACAAACTGAGTAACAAACACATCAAATCAGGCCATGCTGGTCCTATACCTGCCTACCTACCTATTATCTGTATAAATCGATGTGCCCACAGCCTAAATAGATTCTTGCAAAAGTGAGAAATAAAGTAAATAACGAACTAGTCAAAATTAATTAAGCAAACAAAAGAAGTCAAATCAGCTTCTTGTTACTGAGGTCAAGAAGCCCTGCTTCCAGGAAGTTGTTCGTTTTGGGACCGATGGCTACCAGCCGAGCGGATTAACAAAATGGCACAAACCCCTTCCTAAAATGATAAACTATTACAAAGACAAAGGTCACATTAATTTGAATACAACCAGCTGCTTGTCAAACCCGTGCACAAGGCTCTGACTGATTCCACTTTAAGTGTGTGTAGCTTTTTTTGGCCACTGCTTACACCACGATTTTAAATTCTAGAGCTTTGTTAGTGTTCTCATATTGCCTGAAAAACTCACATCCCACAGTGGTGATTGTCACTGCTAATTGGCATTTAGTCTAATATTAGCCACCTGTAGCTACCTGTGTTTATGACTGTGATTAAGTGTGATTAAATAATTGTATTTAAAATGCACTAAACCACCATTTATTGTGCGGTTTAGTGCGCTTTTACCTAACGGGACCCAGCTCGTCTTGGCACTTTTATAAAGCTGATTCAAAGCTCAGCTCTTGAGTGTGTGACGACTTGAATCTTAACATCAGGGGCCGTAACCCCCTCTGCCTGCCAACAGCCAGCAGGTTTGTGAGACCCTTCAGGGACATTACATCCCACAGCTGCAAACTCAGAGGCTTGTAGGGCAGAGGTGTCAAGAAGAGAGGTGTCTGTAGCAATGAATAAAACGCTGCTGGGATAGTCTCATTTCCCAAGTCAAGAGGAAGTTCTTCAGCTTATTTATGTTGCTTTTAAATGTGACACTGCAAAGAAAATGTGTTTTATTTCTCAGATGCTGAGATCTGTTTTCATTATACAGTAATAATAATAGTTAATAGTGGCTTTACCTGACTTGTTATCAGTTAACAGGTAACTGTTAAATGCTCCTCTAACTAACCCATTACCCATGTTAATGTGAACTATTAACAAAAAAAAAACTCTTATCAAGCATTTACTTTTTTCCAACACTTTTCTGCTTAGCAAGCACATACTAAGATCCAGCACCTGACTTGGACAGGCTGTTAATACAACTAACCACAGAGCAAGTGTTTACAATCTTTGTTAGACAATTGTCATAAACGTAAAAAAAAAAAAGGTACCAGGCACTGGTTGGCTTCATATTTCACCAGTTTATACTTTATTAGGTATACATTGCTAGTACCAGGTTGGACCCCCTTTTGCCTTCAGAGCTGATTCAATTCTTCATTTAACAAGCAGTGGAGCAGGTGTACCTAATAAAGTGTCCAGTGAGTGTAAAGTCATGTATGCCCATGCACCACATATTTTCAACTATTGTCTGATACCTGAGCAGCTCACTGCATATATTAATAACGTGGTTATTTTTGTATCAGTATCAGTGATGTAACAGCTGAAGTCAGTGAAATGTGAGTGAAAAACCAACACAGCTCTCATTTAGTTATTTTCACTTTGCTATCAAAATATGTTTTTGCATCCCAGGTGTAAAGTATTTCAAGTAAATAAAATACTTTAAAAACAACAACAACAGCAGCAGCAAAAAAAAAAAAAGAAAAAAAAAGAAAAAGAGAAAAGCATGTATTGCATCACATAATATGAAGTTATCAATGTTTAATCTATGCAGGTAAACTGAGGCCAAGCCAAACTCTTATTTAACGGTCTGACAGGAACAAACAGAGCTCCACAGTGTGCTCAGTGTGGCCTGTGGGACTAACTGTTGTGTTTGATGGTTAAAGCTGATATTCTTCAACTAAAGTGTGAGAGGTTTCTGATGTAATAGAACCAGCCAGGGACAGCATTTTTCCTTTATTTATTTATTTTAGTGCGTGCAGTTTGAAAACTTGACTCGAGCGCTTGACCCACATTCTGCGAGCAGCCGCGCCAACGTCGAGATTGACTCTGAACACAGCACAACAACTTCATCACGTGGACTCCACGCAGACTGCAAAAGCAAGTATTTTCTTCTTTAAATGAACGTAAAATGATCATTTTGCATTATTGACAAATGTAAACTGAAACAGTTTACATTTGTCAGAAACGGTTCCTGTTTCTGCAAAACAAGCTCAAATCATCAGCCTCCCACTACTGTGCATGACAGCTGGTATGAGGCGTTTGTGGTGATGTGCTGTGCTTGATTTTCTCCAAACATCTCCTCTTTGGTCTTGTCTGTCCAAAGGACACTCTTTCGGGGGTCTTGTGGTTTGTTCAGATGTAAATTTGCAGAGCTATGCTGTGCTGCCATGTTCTTTTTAGAGGCTTTTTCTCAGCAACCCTTCCAAAACAAGCCAGACTTGTTCAGTCTTTTTCTAATTGTGCTTTAACATTTGTCTCAGATATAGCTCTTGGGGTTTTTTTTCAGTGTGCCCGAGCGTTGCACAGTCTAACCTTGGGGTGAATTCGCTGGGACACTCCTGGGACGACTGGCAGCTGCCTTTACTGTTTCCCACCTGTGAATAATATTCCTCACTCTACTATGATGGACTTCATATTGTTTGGTAACCACTTCCAGATTGATGGGCAGCAACAATTGCTTCTCTTAGATTCTTGCTGATGCCTTTCCTCCTCAGCATCGTGTTAACACACACCTGAACTTTCCAGATCAGTAAAATGGCACATTTTTTTTTGCTTCTGTAGGTGCGCTCACACATTCTGATGATCATTAATCAAGTACATTTCATTAGCAGCACCTGGCTGCTGCTTACTCTCTTAATTTGCTTGAAGGCAGTAACGGTGTGCCTAGTTTCTCACACACTGCTGCTGCATTTTGGCTTAATTTTTGGTAAATAAATAATGGTACGCTGTAAGATGTCATGTGTTGTTGTTCATCTGAGGTTGTTTTTACCAAATTTTAAAACCTGCTAAGGATCAGGTGATTTTTATTATGTTTTGATATGTAAAATCTTAGAATTGACATGGGGTGTACTTTTTTTTTTTTTTTTTTACCATGAATATAAATATGCTGGGAATTGAGGAAACACTCAACAGGTTCTTTTTATTTAAAGCAGGAGGTGTTAATGACAGTCTTCCTAGCTTGAAAGATTAATTAGGCAGGCTGGATTTTTATAAAGACAAAAACTTAGTCGTGAGGCAGCGTGTAACTTTTATTTTCAATAGCGCTATACAAATAAACTTCTGGCACACACACACACTCGGGGAGAATTTTGTGTCACCTTATGTGACAACTGACATTTCTGTGCCTTTATCACGAAAATCTGCATATGAATGAATTATCTCCTCACACTGCGATTTACTGCACTGCCAAGGCGCGCAAAAACACAAAGAGCAGCCAAGACGCAGCACGATGAAAACCACATCAAGAGAGCTTGCTGCAATAAAAACTATTCAGCAAACTTTGCCTTGTTTTACATACAAAAAGCTTTTCAGCATAAATCAGAAACAAGCAGAGGAATACAGGTTCTGAGTGAGAGCCACTTCGATTAAAGTGATACAACGTGAAGGCAATAAACGAAAAGACAGATTAGCAATTTGAAGTTTATTCTGTGCGTGTGTGTGTGTGTGTGTCCCCCCCACCCCGCCCCACCTTGCCCCACGCTGGAAGAAACCCAAGCAGATCAGCAACAAATACGTTCAGGTGCCAAAAAAATGTTGACAAAGCAGTAACCTATTAGTGTGCATCAAACAAAGTCAGCAACAGCAGTCGTCAGCCGGAAATAATTCTGTATTAAAAGCCTGGGAGTGGAGATTTTTCAACGCGCTTACATGTCCACAGCCCTTTAAATACAAAGTGTTTGCCACAAAAGGTATCACATTTACACACACACACACACAGAGACAGACGCACAGGTGTGTTGGTGGCTGTGAGCAGTGAGTAATTTCCAGGGCCAACAGGATTATCAGTGTATGTTCTGGAAGATGGCAGGGAATCAGCCTTCAAGTTAACGAAACAGTTAGCGTAATTGGTCTTCATCTGTCATCTCACACAGAGCTGAGTACGGTTTGAGTCCGTGAGAGAGATTACTGACGGGACAGTGATGAAAATTGGTCGCAAGATAATGAGTCTGGTTGTCTTTTCATCCTCTCATCCTGTGTGTGTGTGTGTCTCTCTCTCTCTCTCATTATTCAGAGTGACTGGTTGGAGAGTAGCTTCACAGTCTGCTGCTTATTAAAAAACCCAGAGCGCCTTCAGATGAGTTCATCAGGCTCTCCGTCCCCTCCTCTCCCTCCATCGCTCCATCCCCCTGCCGGCTCTGCATCCTCTCATCCCTTCATCCCCACCTTTTCCCTCCCCCTCTCTCAGTTTGAACTCTTACATCCTTCCTCTTTCTGTCTCTTTATCCCTCACTCTTCCATCTGTTTATTTTTTCCACCATCCTGTAGAGTGAAACAGCGAGGAAGAGACACGAGGAGGAGGATGAAGAAGGAGGAAGAAACCGAGGCCCATACAGGGAGGGAATCAAAGAGCACAGGAGAAGGGAAAAAAAACCAAAACAATCCCCTTTGTGACAGATGAAGCTTTTATAGGAAAAAAAGGGGGGTCTTCTCCCAATTTCCTGTTGATATTCTTTGTAGTTTATTTCCTTCCTTGCATTCCCTGCTCTCCTCTCCTCCCTGTGCGTCTGCGCCATTGCGACTGAAATCAATAAAGATGGTTGTTGGCAGATGAAAGTTGTAGGGCGGGACGGCGGCTCGCTAAATACTCTTTTTGCTTCACACAAATCACCACCTGTGCTTTGCCGACACGTGACGGCCGCATCCCGCAACAGTTCATACAGATGCGCTGTAGGGAGAAGCATGATGGTGTTTGCACAAATACACATATGGTGGGTTCTGACAGGCAGGCAGCGTGGAGGGGGGTTTGGACACCATACAGAGAGAAAGGGGGAAAAAAAAATCTGGGATGATTGTTGGTAAAAATGAACAGGTGCTGTAGTCATACAGACAAAGGGAAGATATAAAGTGGAAAATTTCAGTTTTAGTAATAACTAAACACAGGACTCGCATTCAAAATTTTGTCAAACTACCAAAAATATTTTCAGCAAAATGACCTTAAAGTACCTGCAGGGATCTGCGTCCTAGCAGCAATTATCAAATTATAGCATAAATCTATGTGAGAATGTGAAATTGATCACCTGTAATGAACCTACGGATACTTATCACATACTTCTGCAGTACCCCGCGATTTTACAGAGTTTTATTAGTTTCAGCTCTTTGTTTTGTCTTCTCTGCTCACAGAACCTCATTTTGAGGGTTAGCAGCTCACTGTCTTCAGAGAAAAAGAAAAACCAACAGCAGACTACCTGCTCAGTACCAAACAGATGGAGCTGAGCATGGATGACTCTGTAGCAGCTTTAGAGCACAGACTGTACATAAGAGATGGCCACTGTGACATCATCCTGAGCATTTTGGCTGTTACCATATTGGTGTTTTGAAGCAGGATCTATAAATACAGTTTAAAATGAAAGATAATATTCCTCTGGATGCTGGATATTAAGAAGCTCATCGTATAAACTTCAGGTCATCCATCTACTGTTTACCAAAGCCTCATCAGAAATGGTCTCAGTGGAAGGATGGCTGTGAAGAGGCCATTCTTATAGAAGGGAAACCGGGAGAAATGGCTGAGGGATGTCAAATTACACAAGAGCTGGACTGAAATTCAGTGGCAACAGGCCTGATGGAGCGATGAATCCAAATATGAAATTTTTGGTTCAAATCATCATCAGTATGAATGGAGGCGGCCAGGAGAGAGGTACAGCAGTGAGTGTCTACAGCCATCACAGTGGAGGCTCTGTCACGGCTTGGGGCTGCATTTCAGCCGGTGGTGTTGAGGATCTTGACAAAATTGGTGGAATATGAACGCAGGCAAGTACTGTCAGATTTTGATCCACCATGCAAATACCATCTGGAAAGTTTCTGATTGGCAACAGATTCATTTTTCAACATGGCAGTGAACCCAAACACGCTGCTGATGCAGTAAAAGCATAACTGGATAGAAAAACACACAGTGGAACACTATCAGTGATGGATTGGCCTCCCTGGAACCCGGACGTCAACGTTACTGAAGCAGTGTGGGAGCATTTTCACAGAGAACAGAACAAAAGGAAGTCAAAATCCAAAGAAGAGCTTTCAAGAAGCCCGGAGAACTATTCCTGAAGACTGCTTAAAGAAATGAGAAGAAATCTGCCTCAGAGAGTTCAGGCTGTTTTGAAGAATAAAGGCGGTCGTGCCAAATACTGACTTTCAAGCTTTTCCATGCATGTTTGCGTGTTTCAATAAATTGTTGCACCTAAATAAAGGGTGACTCAAGACTTTCGCACAGTGCTGCATGATTACCGAGTGAAATATTTTTTTGTCAAATTTGTTCTGGTTAGTCATTCATGAGGAAAAAGGGCTCAGTGCTAATTAAATATTAGCTCTTGTTGACATTCTGCAAGATTAATTCAGGGAAGCTTTTTCAATTGTACACAACTCACTGACGTTCAGGATTTTTCATTACAGTCTTCAATGCAGAACTCGTCCCACAGGTTGAAAGTAACTCGTGCAACAGATGCATCGACTCACTTACTGATGGACGTTTTATCTTTTGGTTTCAGCTTTTATATAAGAGTCTATATCAAATAACATGAGCCCAGTAAGGGGGCTCACAAGAGGAACTTGCTGTGTGTTGCAATGTCAAAATCAAAGCTCCTAGTTAGGGAGAAACTACTAATTTAGATGATTTTAAGCACAGTATGCTAGACCATAATAATATCAGCTTCCAAAGGAGCTCACCGGGGTGTCTGAAGTGAAATGCACTCATGTACGATATAGAGTGTATTTATAATTTCTGCCATTATGCGTTCTTCAGCAGGTCATATCGAATGGCTGCAGCAGCGCTGGCACACTTTCTTCAAAAAGGTTTGAGTTCATCTTCCAGTTCATTCAATCGCTTTCACATAAGAGATGCAAGAGAATGAAGAAAGCGAAGTGCTCTCTAGCGGCACCCCCAACTCATCGACTCTTTCATAACCACAGAAATAATCACTGCGCACGCACAAAGCTGAGATTCATTTTAATAAGCTTTTGTCATGTGTGTCACAATCACGCGCACCCGCACTAAAATAATAATCAAATGCTGTAGTACAGGGGTCAGACAAATCAGGGTAGCGGAGGGTGGGGTGTGTGTGTGGGTGCGCACTCGGGGTGGGGGGTAAGCCTGATGCAAAGCTACCACTGATCACAGGAAGAGTGAAGCTTGGGAGTACTCACAATCCATTTTTCATAAGAATTATGAGCCTCATTTCACACAGTCATCATAACACCTCTTCTAACCTCAACCATTAGTGGGAAAAACCGGGGGAAAAAAATGACAACATCTGCAGGAGAGCCAGTGTGGCCTTCAAAAAGGCAATCAGCCATTTGCAACTTATCTTCCTGCTGAAGAAGGTCTTGATCTGCGTCAATGGCAAACAGGAGCAGGAGGAGGAGGAGGAGGAAGAATCTGGATGTGAGTGTAGCGGTGTGTATCCACGGCAACCAAATCTGACAAATCCACTCTCTTAGAGTTTGCTCTTGACTGTGGCCTCTGTGGGAGCAGACAGGGGGAAAAAAATGGAAACATGTAAAACACGAGGAGAGAGCATTTTACCGGTCGTGCAGCGGTTAAAAGCATTTTGGCTTCTGGAGCGTCTGGTTGCTTCAGAGGGATCTGTTAGCGAGGATTAGTCACTCTCAGTCCAACATGGCTAAGGACACACTCAAAACATGCAAACACACAAACATACACATCAGACAGACAGCCACTGTAGGTAGTGCCAGGTGTTGGAGACACGTAAGGTTTATAGTGGAGACTTGGAGGCCTGCCTGCAGCAGCTCTGTCACACAGACAGACAGTTCCGGTCCATCTACCAGCCAAGCACCACTACTGCTCGCTCACTGCTGCTACAAAATCTGCTGCACATCCATTAGAGGAGAAAGATGCCAGCAGCTCGCTCAGACTTTTTAAAGGGGCACACCTGGATTTTTTTGGGGGAAAAAAATAACCTCTTCGGGTGAAGATCCGACCCAGGGTGAAGATGTGAAAGCGCTGATTTCATGCTTCAAGTGTTTGAGCTGCTGTGCTACACTTTGAAACTTCAGCATGTTGAGTGGAAGGCACGAGTTCGAATTCGGGAAAGAAAAAAAAAGAAAAAAGAGAGAGAGCCTCTAATGCTCAAGCTGCATGCACCGATCCTTCTTTACTCATAATATAAAACATGTTTTCCAGGAAATAAACACTTATATTGCCCATAAGCCTGTAAAGCAATAGTTACAGATTTGTTGGCCAGTTGTGGGTTGAGAAACAAGCTGTGAACAGCAGTGCTGTATTATGACCTCACAAGGTCATTAAAGCAAACATGCAGGCATACAGCTGCCAATTTGCACATAAAAACAGCGAAACGCTCGGTAAATATAAATCCCACATTCACTCTCATCATATCCATTTTTGTTCTCTACTCACTCATGAGAGGAAAAAAAACATCTGGTACTTTCTTAACTGTGTGTCTTCTTTTCAGTGCACTAAACAAATTTTTAACTACTCAGGGAGAAAATATTTGGTTCATAGGCTGCAAATAACATAAGAGTTTTCTTTAAGCTCCGAGTTCGTGCTGCCGTTTTGCTTTCGTTTTCTTTTTTGTTTGTTTGTTTTGGAGCTGGAAGTATTTGGACAAGTGCGATCCATAGACACAGATGCATGCTACAAAGCGCTAGCTTCGAATTAAAATCCTTTTTGTTACCCAAAAAAGTGGAGCAGACTATCTGGATGGGCTGTTAGTATAATTAACAACATAGCAGGCCATATTGTTTGTTGGATAACTGCTAAAATGCTCCAAAATAACAAAACAATAGGTGGAGGTGATGCCTAGATTTAGATATTTAGATATAAAAATACCTTTTCCTTGCAGCCAAACAGAAATAATCTGCTGCTATGATTCTACCTTTCAGCTTATTGTTCTTTGCAGTACAGGCTGCTGAGATTTGGAATAAGTTTGGTGCTTTTTGAGTTCCTGACCTCCGTACTCCATCTGTTACACTCATATCCATACACAGTGGCTCCTATAAAAGACATAAATCTTTAAACACTGGCAGCAAGTCTATGACTTTATCTTTCAAGGCGAAGTATAACAGCTGTGCAGTGTTTAGCAAACGTTACTCAAACACGAATGAGTGGTGTGTTTACTAGGTACTATTTTAAGCAGCGGATAAATACACTGTTGATGCTCTACTGAGTATTAACCTGAATAAGGGTGCATGTGGAACTCTCTCAAAATAAACTCATACCTGCACATTACATCTTTATCTGCAAAATATATATTTTACATTTTGTATATACATTCACTGGACACTTTATTAGGTACACCTGTTCAACTGATTGCTGTCACAAATATCTAATCAGCCAATGGCAGCAACTCACTGCATTCAGGCATGTAGTCATGGTTATGACGAACTGCAGGAGTTCAAACTGAGCATCAGAATAAGTAAGAAAGAGGATTTAAGTGTCCTTGAATGTGGCATGGTGTGGTTGTTGGTCCCAGAGGGGCTGCGACTTTCCCCACACAACGATCTTAAGGATTTACAGAGAATGATCAGCAAAAGAGAAATCAAGCGAGCGGCAGTTCTCTGGGAGAAATGTTGTTGATGTCAAAAGGAGAATGGCCTGACTGCTTCAAGCTGATAAGAGGGCAACAAAAACTCAAATAAGCACTTGCTAAAACCAAGGTATGCAGAAGAGCATCTCTGAATGCACAACAGATGGGCTACAGAAGCAGAAGACCACACCAGGTGTTGCTCCTGTCAGCTAAGGACAGGAAAATTGAGGCTACAGTTCACGTGAGCTCACCAAAATTGGACAACAAAAGATTGGAAAAATGTTGCCTTGTCTGAGGATTCCTAATCTCTGCTGCAACATTCGAGGGGTAGGGTCAGAATTTGGTGTAAACAGTATAAAAGAATGGATTCATCATCATTGATGAATCAACCAACAAATCAGCAGGGACTGTGTGATGGCATCATGTCAATATGGACCAAAATCTGCGAGGAATGTTTTCGGCACCTTGTTCAAGCCACACTACAAAGAACGAACGCAGTTCTGAAGGCAAAACGGGGTCCAATCCAGTACTAGCAAGCGGCCAGTGCATGTTTTTAAAAAGCAGAGGACAAGTTCATCACAGTTTGAGATCTCATTATTTTTAGCAATTGATCTTCCCTGAGGCCAGAACTGTAATAAAAGGCAAATCCTGCCAGATTCGGGTGCTATTGGTCAAATCTGTTCACAAAAAGATTTAAAAAAAGATTAAGACTCTTGACCCAGTGTGTGAGCTCGTGTAAGAGATAAGGCTGCAGTGTTGATTGGATTCTGCTCTTAGGTTAAACAGGCTGCTTCTCTCCTCTTTCCTGCTCCTCTTTAAAGCCTTGTCTGTCAGGGCATGTCTGTATAATGCAAATCCTCAGCATGCATCCACATTTGTTTCTTTATGTAAAACTGTGCTGCTGCTGCCAAAACGTCTTAAAGCATACTCCAAATAAAGGTGAGAAAATTATGTTAAATGACACGCATACTGTATGTTTCCTTGAACTGTTGAACTGCCGAATGCATATTAATTTTATACCGGGTGATATATTCCAATGCCAGCAGCGTTTCTCTGCTTTGACTTTCCTGCACTGAGACAATTTCATGGTCTCATTTTTATTTAAAATTTAAACACTGCAATCCTGCTTTGGTTCACTTCTGTCTGCGGTGATTCATTCTAGCTCTTAAGTTTGTCTGATTTCAGTTAATTTCACTAATATTTCTGCTACGCATCTCAAATATGAGCGTTAGAGTGACCCGGCTCTATCCGAATCTCTCATTTCAATTTAAATTCTGTTCAATTTAAAAGCAGGGCTGCAGCCATACAAAAGATCTGTGGCTGACAGTTTGCTGGATTTCTTTTCAGCGGCTTCGGTAACACCCATGTCCCAAGTCGCATAAAACTATTTAAAAATCAGAAAAACAGAAGGCGTACCACTGTTAAGACATCTCTCTCAAAATGTTCTCAAGGCAAGAGGTGAGTTTGATTTATAGCAGCGGTAAAGCAAGACATTAGGGGTTAAGGCTG
Source organism: Cichlasoma orientale (assembly GCA_034780415.1). NCBI lineage: Eukaryota > Metazoa > Chordata > Actinopteri > Cichliformes > Cichlidae > Cichlasoma > Cichlasoma orientale. Next base: position 330,298 of record JAVDPK010002773.1, on the reverse strand, counting down.
CAGTTGTAATACCGATGCTTAATTTGAATAATTGAGTGAATGACTGATCATGCTTAGGAGCCAGACTGCTTGGCATTATAGCACCATAAATCACAAGTGTAATCAAAACAAATGGGTAAAGTCATCATGCCACAGCTAAAGCCAACATAACATTAAATACATTGTACTTATTTACAAAACTTCGTTTAACCAAATAGCTCAATCTGCACTGTGCCATCGGTGCAGATTGCAGATTGATACTTTCCTTTTAGTCAGCAAGCAGGTGAGGCATGACTCAAGAAGGAACCTTGGAGACTTAAAAGTGGTTTTTATTTTTCATTTAAAATCAGAACCTTTTCACAGATGCAGGAAAAAGCTTCTTTTTTTTTTTTTCTTTTCCAATTTGAACACTAACTAGCTTGAGGCCAGCCACTGTATTCAGGAATGCACAGAATGCCGTTTTCATTTAACTGAGGTCTAAATATGAGCAATTTATTTGCAAAACAGGACGAGTGCTGGTTGAAGGAAATGTCAGTGTTTCCCCTCCGTGACACACAATTTACATTTTGCACCGGGGTTAAGATTGTGCGTCGACAAACAGACTGAATGCAGTTATTTCTGTCAGTAGAGCAAACCACACATGTTGACACACACCATGCTGGTTACCTGAACAAAAGGTTGCTGCCACAGGTCAGGCTAAAGTGAAACGAAGGCAAGATACAGAATGAAAAGAAATGTTTATAGGAAACACAAAATGTAGAAGCTGAAGGACACACACACACACACATACACACTTTCTTCATTCTCAAGGTCCTTCCTGTTAAAAGGAAGTTCAACAATAAGGACTTTCATAATAAAACGGCTCATAAGCATAGAGATTGTGCGTAATGTCCCCTCTCATTTCAGCTGCCTCATATAATCATAAATTAAATGTAGTAGAGTGCAGCATGTGTGCTTTTTATAAAGTCTTGCACTGATGATGCTTATTTTGTAAGCCACAACTGAAAGCTGGCATCATCTTGGTTGCCTCGACAAAAAGCTAGAGGGATTTATCAATAGGTTTTTGAAAAATCTCAGGGAAAAAAAAAAAAGGCTCTGTGGGAAATTAACGCTTATAATTCTTTCATGTGTAGTTCAACAAGCTAATCTCCACAAGCTAACACTTGTGATTTTTTTAAAACTTAAGTGGAACAGCAAGAAGTCAAACAGTAATGTTAGGCTATAAACCACGGCTGCGTCACCAAAACTAAGCTCCTGTGTTTAATGTGCTGATGTTTTATGTCTCTGACAACTTCTGTAGTCTCATTTAGCCACTTGTTAGATAACATAAAAGCTTAAAATTCACAAGTGGGGTATTTACTTTTATCTTTTTTTTTTGCTCTTGAACAAATCATAAAACTGTCTAAAGCTAGTGTTAACCAGAGGTCTTATGTTAGGCATCGAAGACCGCATTCACGTGAGCCTAGAGACCAGTTTAGTGACCCCCTGGCGACCACAGGTTGCTAGGGAAAAGTGTGTACTCCCCAACCAGTTGGTGAGTGGTTTCTGGAGGTTGCTTGCTGTTGCCAGATGAAAGTGCAAAGAGGTATAAGGTGCTGCGTGGAAAACCTTTTTCTTATTGCTTTGGTCACGAGCAATTTCATTGCATTGCCTGTAGTTTGCATGAAAGATGTCTACTTGGCTGCACTCACCCACCAACTACTCGCTGAGCAAAAGCTGCATTTACTGAAACGTGTTGCAGTCGTAAGGGGTCATTTTTACTTTGAAGGCAAACTGTTTCCAATTTGCATCGCATGTTTGAATTTTCACTACAGGCAAGCAGCTGGTGAGTGCTGGCAAGCAAGTCATGTTTTCCATGCAAACTATGGTTTGCTAGCAACCAAAGCTATTGCAATTTTGGTGCATCACCCTCTTTGTGACCAATTTCACTTGATGAGAGGCAACAAGCACTCACCAACTGGTCAGGGAACACACATTTTTTCCGAGCTACGGGTGGTTGCCAAGGGATCGCTGACAAGGCCAGGTCTCTCGGCCTGTGTGACTGAAGCCTAACCAAACTCTACTCAAAAAACTCAGTAAATCTGAGATAAGTATAAAATGTATAATTTCTGCGGTTTTGGACTCATTCAGGCAGCAATTTATACCTATATTATACCAATCTGACTACATCCATCCGTATTCCGGGGCTAAAAGGCAATCAAACCTGAAAATCACGTTGTGCATAGCAGTTAACCTATTAACAATAAAAGTTTGAATATTTATATGAGAATGATCCATTAACTAACACAAGCTCATAAATGACATTTTCCTTGTCTCTGCAGGCCCTGAACACATGCTGCTCCCTCACTAGCCTAGCCCTCTCACAGAGCAATTTACACACCAGCCTGGAATATCACTCAAAATCAATCAGTGCTGAATGTTGCTTGGGTGCATTAATAGCTGGCTTTTAAACGTGATCCTGTATGTATGTCAGGAGCCAAGGTTTCCCAGCACATTGCATTATGTATTATTCACTTCATCTGTCAGTGGTTTTAATGATGTGGCTGATAGGTGTAGCTACACAGGGTGCAGGAATAAACTGTGACTATTCGTATTAAATATAGTATCCTAAGCCACCAGGAACAAATGAATTAAATAAATAAAGAACTAAACAACACAGCAGTTTCTCAGCTAGAGTCAAAGAAACTGATTATAGCTAAGAAGCAGAGAATGTCTCACTTTGTGTGTCTGAATGTGGATGTGTGCTTTTTCTGCGATGTAAAAAAAAAACATGAAGGCTAAATGTGGTCCAGGATACCATGCATGCATGTTAGTGAGAAGTCAAGTTTATGTTTCTCCTATAAGCATTCTATATTTACAGTACTATGTGTCTGGTAGTCTCCTGTGAATGTACTGGATGTGCCAATAGCACATAGAGTATTTATCACTCCAACGTGTGTCTCAATTTGAGCGTGTAGCTAAATGGAGCTGAGCTGAGCTGTCATCACTGTGTATGAGAGTGTATGAGAGTGTGAGTGTGTGAGTGTGTGAGTGTGAGAGTGTGTGTGTGTGTGTACAAGGGAACTTACCACCAGGAAAGTAGAGCGGCAGGTTCTGCAGATACAGCTCCTTATCCTTCGGCAAGAACACGCAGAAGATGACTCTGTCCAGCTGACACACACATACACGCACGCACACAATGACCTTTATTACAAGCATATGCAATAACTGAATTCATCAGTTGCAGCAGGGAACAATGTAAAAATGTGTGACACTGTGCGGCGGCAATATCAGGAGAATGCCGCTAATGCATCAGTCCATTACTCCACTATTAGCTCCCTATTATGATAATGCCACGACAAGGCGCTTATTACTCTGTGTGCTGGGGACAGAATTCCTCTCTTTGCACATTTTCAGCAAAGAGTGTGTCTGTGTGTGATAGCGAGAAAAGGACAGAGGCGGAAATAAGGAGGTTAGAGAGATCATCTCATACACACACACACACACACACACACACACAAAGCCATAAACATAATACAGTAGCTTTCAAACAATATTAAGACACTGGCCAAGAGAGTGCAGCTATTTTATGACAAAGAATCTTTATGCTCTGAGCTCCTATGTTGTTTAGACCCTGGCTCTGCAGTCTATAATATTTATATTATGCTCTGTATATCTGGACATAGAGTACAATACGCACTGTGGATGTAGGCTATAATGATTAAAGTTACTGTAGCTACAGTGAAACGATGCTTCTAGGGATATAACCTCCACTCTGCTCTGACTCTGACAAACATTATTACCACCCTAATGTCTCTACAAAGGTTTTGATTTCTCTGTTTTGGGTGAGGCAGTGAAATTTATAGCCAGGCTGTTTCCATCTCTTTCTGCCTGGTGTGGGAGTTTAAGTCTCAGTGCTTTCAAAGAGACATTTCAGCAGCCTGCTAGCCTGCAGCCCATGTTTTTCAGCCCCGGCTTGCTGTACAATTACCATCACTCACCAGGATTTGCATGGAGGCTAAAAGGGAAGATATGGAAATGTGTGGTAAGTAAGTACATCCCCTAGGCTAAGGTTTGAAATTTCTAACCTCCACACGAAGGTGGCTCCACTTGAAAAGTGTATCAGTGGGGAACTAATTCAGATACCACTGCAACAGAGAGCCTAGAGATGCTAATGCTAACAATAACTGCAAGCGAATGTAAATGGCTCTCCCAGAACAGACTGTTCTTACCAGGAACACATTACACAACCTGTAAATGTTCCCCTCTCAAACAGAAAATCTGTCGACTGTTGTGGAAATTGCATTCTAGTACTTTATACACTTGTGAAATTGCATAACCACGAACTACTACAGTATGCATTTTAAAACAAATGTAACACTGTATTTTTCCAGCCTTATTTTAGATTCAACAGCAGCTGAAAGAACATTCTCACTACATTGTCCATTTAGTAGGTTTTCATTGCACCTGCATAGTTTATGGATGGAGTTTGCCAACAAAGCTAGGCAGCATTAGAACATAATTTGTCCAAATATGGTCACTTCTGGCTCCAAAAAACCAACATGATGATGACCAGTAACCATGAGTGGCCTTTTTTAAATACAGTGCATTGAATTATTGTACACCTAAGCGAATGTAAAGCCACACCAAGGGCATTTTCATACTTATAGACTGCTGACTTTGTGCAAAAATCAGCTGATGAGTTTGTAAACATTAAGCTTTTTTCTTTGGCAAAAATAGTCTGCTTACTGGCCAGATGTGTTTGGAGCAGGAGACACAAATGAAGTTCCAGATCGAGACCACCTCCTCCAAAGGGCCTCGGTCTGATTGTGTTTTGATCTGTGCCTGAGTGTGATTACTGTGTTCAAATCTGCACGAACGAACCACACCAAGAGGGGAAACAGTTCAATTTGGATGGACTAAAAACCACAAGTGTGAAAACACCCCAAGACTTATGGGTGAAAGGATCAATCCAATTATTGATTGTATCGATACCAACATTGGTACTGATATTGGACTGATACTGGTGTGATAGGCTGGATACTTTAGTTTCTCTCCTCTGAGTTAAGCAGATACAATCACTTCATAAATCATGATGTGCTGCTCTCCCTGACATAAACTACCTTTATAGGTTAAAAATATCGGTACTTGTTATCAGTGATACTGGCCTGTATTTACTTGCTATTGAATCAATACCAAATTTTGCAGTATTGCATGCCACTACTAAGAGTAGCTAAAGAGGGTGGGGCTTTGAACCTTAACACAACTCAATCTGCTGAAGAAGCTCATGAATATGATCAAAAGCCTCAGAAGAGCTACTAAATGGACAGATTTGATGAAACGTTCTGGTTCAGTCCGAGTCTAATTACAAAAAAAAAAAAATAACAGCTATGAAGGCATTCTGGGCACTACATTTTAAAACTGGTATGTGTTTCACAAATCAGTGCTTACATTTTTATTACATTTGATGCACTGTTGGTATACTGACCCGTGTCTGGAGTCCATTTTGCATCTTGCTGCGTTTACAATTTTCAATTTCATTTCTACATTACAGCGCTCAGAGCCAGAACAAGCCCAGAAAAACCCTGTAAAAATGTCCAATTAACGAATACACCCAATTTCCTCTGGTCACTCTTTACACGTCTGCAACTGCCTAGGATATTCTTTTCCCTTAAAAGAAAAAAAAACACAGTGGAAGTAGTTGTGGGCAGAATATAAATACGTTTCTTGTTGATTTGGCCTTCTGGTCTTATTTACTGACATTCGAAGCTTGCTGACTGTTGTCCACTGTGGTGAGAAATGTAATGATTCAAGTTCATTTGCTATGCACAGAGTGGCTGATGGCATCAGTCGACTGGTATTGCTACAGAGACTCTGGAGATGTCAGCGCTAACAATAACATCATCAACACCCTCTCTGGGAGGCCATACAGCACGGTGGTTACAGAAAGATTGGAAACGAGAAGTGGGAGGAGACCAGAGAAATAAAGGAGGAAAAAAGGGAGGAGAGTTTAGGGCTTGTCAATGACTGATTGGAAAGTTTCCGCTTTGCTCCAATCTCTCCCTCCGTCCCTCCCCTCCAGTCATCTATTCCATCATTTTGTCTTTTCTCTGTTTGGCGTTTCTCCTGAGAGAAAGTGTGTACGTGTCTATGTGTTTGTGTTAGTCGGGTTTAGTCCCGCAAGGAGCCAATTAAAACGCAGACTTGGCCATGAGTATGAGAGAGCCAGAACTAGGGTGTGTGCTCAAAAATATCTTTTGTGTGTCTGATTGTGTGTGTGTGTTTTCTCAATGCACCCTTTTCCTCGTATCACCAGAAAACAAAAACAACAGCTGTGAAAGAAATAATACCTGGAGGAAAGGGTAGGGAAAAATTGCCAATCATGCAGGCACAAACACAAACACATACCCACCTTGTCATGATGCGCATCAAGATACTCCCTCACAGTTGCTAACGCCTCGTGCACAGCCTGTTCAGGTGGATATCCTACACAAACACAAGCACACACACACACACACACACACACACACACACAAGCGACATCAAAAATACACACGCAGTTTGCCAGAACAGGTGCAGAGAGAGATCTGTGTGTTTGCGTTATGTTGTTTTCTTCAGCGCTTTCGATTCTTCTTTCCACTATTCTAACGTTCCCTGTTCTGACTTTTCTCACATTGTCTGATCCAGTTATTCCAGCGAGACGCAGACACAACACACTTGTTGGTTACGAGGAGACAGATGGAGAAAGACTGCTCCTCTTCTTCTATATTCATTGAGCAGCTGAGACCTTTCACTGCTGGAAAATTACACCCAGTGCTAGTAAAGCAGCACAAAGGCAATGAAAACTCATCATCTGGCCAAACTGTTCAACCCAAACAAACACTATATGATTATACATTAGGAGAAGGTTCCGCATGTTGACACAGGGGAATACGCGAGGGTACAAATTAGCACTGAGCAATTTGTTAGCGCATTGAAACAAATGCACTGAAGAAAATGCGATATAATATGTTAATATGGGTCCACTATGGTTTGTTACATAAAAACATTTTACTGATTGAAGCGGACATTTAATTCAAGTGGTCTCACTTCATCTACACAGGTGTTTTCACTCCTTTTTCAGTTTGTTTGGAATGATTGAGACCTGCCTCACGCTTTAATTAAAATGTTCAACCCTTATAATTTTTATTTTGAATGTATATATTATTTATTGAAATAAATCCTCAAAAATAGAATGGCGTAAGCAGAGCTGTGCACAAACTCACAGTGTGTTCACTGAGCACACTGTGAGTTTTGAATAGTTTCCACTGAGTCATTGCATATGATATAAACAGCACCACAGGTTATCAGCATGGCTACTGCTAGTGCTTGAAGAAAATGCAGCTAAAAGCAGTACTGTTGAACATTTGAAGATGATTTTGAGCAAATGAGTGCCGATTCCTACAGGAGAACCCCCCCCCCCCCAAAAAAAACAGACATACAGAAATACACTCACCGGCCACTTTACTGAATACATCTGTTCAGCAAATATCTAATCAGCCAATCACATGGTAGCAACTCAGTGCATTTTGGCGTGTAGATGTGGTCAAGGTGACTTGTTTAAACTGAGTATCAGAATGCGGATGAAAGGTGATTTAAGTGACTTTGAACGTGGCGTGGTTGTTGGTTCCAGAGGGGTATTTCAGAAACTGTTGATCTATTGGGATTTTCCCCACACAACCATCTCTAGGGTTTGCACAGAATGGTCTGAAAAGGTGCAGCAGTTCTCTGGGTGAAAATGCCACACCTGGTGCCACACCTGTCAGCTAAGAACAGGAAACTGACACTATAATTCACATGGGCTCTCCAATCTCAACCCAACAGAGCACCTCTGGTCTATAGCTGAACAGGAGATTCACATCATGGATGTGGATTGGACAAATCTGCAGCAGCTGTGTGATGTCATCATGTCAAAATGGACCGAAATCTCTGAGGAATGTTTCCAGCGTCTTGTTGAATCTGTGCCACGAAGAATTAAGATAGTTCTGAAGGCCACAGGGGGGGGGGGGGGCACCCTGGTGCAAGGTGTATCTAACAAAGTGTCCGGTGAGTGTAAAAGGAATGTAATTTGTGCCCACATGGGTCTGAAAAACAAATCACAACATCATCATAATCAGCACCAAACTCTGAATGTCATATTAACTTAAAGCATTGAGCAGGTATGTGGCAACCTCCACAACTGAGTGACGATCACAATAAGTCGTTACCAAAGGGCAAGATCCTGTGGAAACAGCCCATAAATAGATGATTAGGATAAATCATCAACAACCCAATGAGAAGAAAACAAAACCACAAATGCACCTTTAAGGACACCAAAGGAGTGAACAAGCATCACTGATGTTCTGTTAGGAATTTTCTAAAATAAATTACATTTGTAAAGAATCTACACACTCACTCTGCAAAACAGTTAAAGAGTTTATTTTATTAAGCATAAAACTTTCTGATGCATAAATAATGAGAAATATAACAAAACCAAACTCTTTCCCCAACCTTAACTCAAGTGTTTTAGTAAGCTGTACTTTACCACATATCTGATGCAAGAAGTGACCTGAGGAGAAAAATGTTGCTAATGAACATAATCAAGGATGCAATTTTGCTTCCTCCAAAAATGTATTTACCATCCTTATTAGTAAAGTAAGTAAACGATTTCACTTATTTCCCAGCAGAGGTCTTCTCACCTACACTGTAATGAGGTCTGCTCAGCCTTATTGACTGAAACACCGGCGGGGTTTGTAGGGCCTTAAAGTGCAGCTATAATAATGGTATGAAGTCCGTGAAGAGGTGTACATCATCTGTGTTACTACTCAAAAAACTACCTGGGAGGCACATTTTTTCCCCCAGTTTCATCACATTACAAAATGTGAGAAACACTGATGAGGAGCATTTCATACTTTAACTGGAGTTAAGCTACAGCTCTACATGTAAAATATGAGAGAATTCTTTAAAAACGAGACCACGAAAATAAGCCGTTTGCATTTTGTTTGACTTTTTCTGTTTGGAACTTGACATTGAGGACGGCAGATTTGCTTTCCATTGTAGCCGTCTGTTGAGGCAAAAAAGCTGCTTACATCTCTTAAATTTATGTAATTTGTGTTGCTCTTTCAACACCCTGACCTGCAAAGCACTCAAGGGGAAAGAAGCAAAGACAATGACAAACAAGCGGAACAGGCACGAAGACGACCTTGAGTCAATTGGGAATTTGGCCTTTTCCTCTTTCCAGCAATAAGAGAGACGTGTCAACAACTAGCCCTCACAGCAAAGCCACCCTGGGGTGTGTTTAAGCACTATCCTTAACTCTCTCTTGCCAGCATGAAGAGGATTACAGTCAATCTAACACAATCTCCGGCCTAATCTATCTTAATCTGCCAGTCTTAATCCAAGGCGTTAATCTGAGAACCACCTCTGGGCTGCAGGAGATCATTTGACAAGCGACACCCGGAGGCTCGGCACTCCGGTCAAACAGGCAGACTGACACAGGAAACAAGCGTGTGATGGAGAACACACAGTGTTGTACAGTGGATGGAGACAGCACAGAGAAAATGTTGCTGCTGATCAAGAAATGTGAAATAAATCTTTGAAAACTGACACACGAATACAAAGAGGAGACAAGCACAGGCACTAACCGTAGATTCCAGTGGAGATGCAAGGAAAAGCCTGCAGAGTGAAGAAGACAAACAACGTTACCGTCTGTTGCCGATGAAAACAAAACATTTTTCAGATCCTTGTCTCATTTTGTTATAATGAATTCAATTAATTTATTTTCCCATCCAATTTACACACAATGCACCACAATGACAAAGCAAAACATTTAAAAATGAAATACTGAAATGTTCCCTTTACATATGTATTCAGACACTGGACTTAGTACTTGGCTAAATCATCTTTTGCAGCAATGCATCTTGAGTTCTTGGGAATGATCCCACAAGCTTGGCATGCTTTTCTTTTCTGAGTTTCCTTTTCATGTTGACAGAATCTCTAAAGCTCAACGAGGCTTATCGGGGAGCACTGGTGCAAAGGCAGTTTCAAGAGTCTCCTGGGATGCTCCTTCAGGTTCAGGTCCAGACTTTGGCCGGCTTTCTCAGACCACTGCGGCGTTTGTTTGGTAGTGTGCTTCATGTTCTTGCTAAGATGTAAACTTCTGCCTGCATTATGGAAAAGATTTTCACTCAGTGTTGTTCTATGGTTTTTTTGCAGCCATCCTCTGCTTCCACCACTGTGTTTGACTGTAGGTATTAATGAGATGATGCTCAGTGTCTGCTTTCCTGCACATAGAGCGTAGGGAATTGTGGCCTAAAAGCTCAATCTTCATTTCATCAGACCAGAGCTATAAGAGTCAGGTATCTGTTGACAAACTCCCAGCAGCCTGTCATGTGCCCTCTAGTAAGGAATGGTTTCCAAGTAGTCACACCAGCATAAAAGCCTGACTGCTGGAGTGCATCACCAAAGGCTGCCCTTCTTTAAGGTTCTCTCATCTCCACAAAGGAACTCTGCATGTCATTCATTGTGACATTTGGATTCTTGGTTACCTGTCAAACCAGTGTGCTTCATCCCTGACTTCTGAGTTTGGCTTGATGACTGTTGGTGGGTGCAGACTTCTTCCATTTGAGAAGGATGATGGCTAATGTGCTCTTGGGCACTTTAAGCCAAACTCAGCTTCATTTCCATATCACCTTTCATAAAAAATGCACCTCACATACTTTAGAATACAGAAAAATGACAATTAAAAACAAAAACAGAAAAAAAAAAAAACCAAAACCTATCTCACAGATCTTTGGGGACCTTATATAAGCTGGTGTATGTGTGTTTCCTGATTTTGTCCAATGAATTCAATATGGCACAGATAACATCGTAGGTATCTCAAGGACCATTGATAGAAGTGGGACACTTAATTGCAAGTATCATGACAAAGGCTCTAAACACATATGTAAATGAGATACCTCAGCTTTTAAAACACGCACGCACGCACACGCACACGCACACGCACACACACACACACTCTACAAACCTGTTTTTGCTTTGCCATTGTGCGGTACTGTGTGTAGATTGATGAGAAAACATGCATTGAAAATGAGCATGAAACGCAGCAAAATGTGAAAAAAAAAAAAATCTAAAATGATCTGATAACTTTCAGAAGAGCTTTCATTATCACCACACACACACCCACACCCACACACACACAGTATGTCTATCTTTCTGAGGCCATAATGGATCCCCTGGTCCATTTGCTTAACTTTAACTATCATAAACAAAGGCCCTAAACCAACCCTTAACCTAACGCAAACCTAATGCTAAACATGAACCTTAAATCCAGGTCTTAAGCCTTTGACGGTGCATTAAAAAACTTTCCCAAAATGTCTTCACTTTAAAGGTCTACAACAAACTGGTCCTCACAAAGGCAGCCATACACGTACACACACGTACCACTGCACAGAAATCACACTCTCTGCTGGATCCCAATGGAGTCTCTCTCTTGATTGTTTTTTATGGCAGCCTTTCTTCGCCCTCTGACTTTCACATCTATTTAAAGACCAAACTGTTGATCATCCTCTGCAGACGAGGCCGGGCAGAGAAGACTTCTTCCATCAGCTTTGGCCGAGCTAGCAACGCTAATCAGGCATCATCATAGTAATTACGATGGTGGGTATAGAGATAGAGACAGCTACTGAGGAAACAATCACTTTATACTGTAAGCTATTATACTTTAGAAAAAGAATTGAAAACACTTCTCGTGCCCTCGATTTTGTAGCATTTTGGCAACAACTATGTTTTAATAATTCTGGTAAAAATGAAGCTTCGAACAGAAGAACAACCTGGGTGTCTGCCGTAAAGCCAGATGCACTGTGGGCTTTTAATTGAGTCACATTAGTGTAATACGACACTAAATGGGCTTTTTTCCCATGATGCTGTGATTGACTGGGACATCTTTCCCAAACAACAGGACAAACAGGTAAAAGACAGGTAAAAGTAAACAGGTAAACAGAGCTGTTTGCAATGACAACACGCTGGATGAGTGCTCATTCTCAAAATATGTCCCCTGCAGTCGCTCTTCTAACAGCTCCCACTGCCTTTCACACAGTGAATGTTACTGAGTTCTGGCAGTTGAATGCCTTTAACTGTGTTGTCTTAAAAACTATTCTTGTGAGTTAAGACGTGGGCTATGAACCATGACATTTCCAGTCTGAGTCATCATTTTATTTCATATCTCTGACCTGTCGACTCTCTACTCTTGGTATCTATTAAAGTCCTCACCTGTCTGTGCACTGAAGCCATTGATTATTTGTTTTTATTAACAATAGCCACAAAAAAAAGATCCCTTATTAAAGCGAATTCATTATTTCAGGTTCCCCCAAAGCAAATGTGAGCGAGGGAATTGTTTAAAGTCTGTAAGTCTTTTAGCACCATATTCCCTCTTTTGCATCTCAGCAAGGTAAGAGAGGTAATTTGGTACTGAAAGTATTTAACCTTGGATTTGGTCTCTCTAACTCACCTCATTAATCGCTTCAGCTTAGTTCGGAAAGCATTTTTATACAGCACAAAGACAAACTGGGGGTTTTTGTTCCCCATTACTTACACTGCAACTGATTAAGAGAAGCATATCTTCGCCACCATTATAGACAGCAGGATAATTGCAAATAACAACTTTTTTTTCCTTTTATTTAAAGGGACACATGAGCAGGTGAAACAATGTGGACTTATATTTTAGTATAAAGTTGCAGCAGAGACGACTTAAATTTAAGTCATGCATTGTTTCCTATACCGCAGGTAATTTAGCTCCTTAAAGGCAGACTCTAGCCAACAAAAAGGAATGAAAGGAGATAAATGCATTGCTTATCTTAACAGCTGAAAAAATACCTAATAAAAAAAAACAAAAACAAAGGATTATACAGTAACTGTAAGTTAGTGAGATCCAGATCTGGGTCTCCAGATCTTTTCATTTAACCTGACTACAGAGATCAAGACTCGAAGAGAGGGCAAATGTGACTCACAAGTTTCCAGACACCTAAAATAAACAAATGATTTGATATTTTTGTGACGTTAAAGGATGATAATAAATGCTGCTCCTAGGAAAATGTGTGTAACAAAAGAAATGCTGCAGCTAATGCTGTAAGCCCGTTTCAAATCCTGTGCTTTAGTGGCGAAGCTACTAATGTTCTGCATTTATCTTCACGCTGCCTCCATGAACCCGTTTTCTTCGACTGCACCTCTGACTTTGTTTTCATGTTGCTTTGGTGCTTTTTCTTTGGCTTTAACACTTCGTTCTCTGTGAAACCTCCTGCCTGGTGTGTTTCATGCTACCTTCTTACAACTCACACTCCTACCCTTCCTCCATCTATCTCAGTTTGAACACAGTGTTCTTTGAAAACATCCAATGTGATCTTTTTTTTTTTCTGGCTTTAACTTGGTTCTCTTTTTTAACTACAGAACCTTGCCATACAGTCATGACTGTAGTGCTTCACTTGTCCGTTTTTCTTCTTATCCATGCTTTGCCTTTTCTTTTTGATTTCTTCTTTATTTGTGTGCCACAGTCTTCAGTGCTTCTTTTTCTTTACCTTCTCTTACTTTGAACCTAACCTCTCAAGCCTCCTTCCTTCTCCTGTCCAATTCAATTTCATTCTCACCACAGAACGTGCACCATTTTCGGTTGCCATCTTCAGGCTGTTTCTGTAGCACGATCTTAGCGCTTCCCTCTGCTCCTCTCCAACTCCGCCTCGTGCAATCGGCCCCACTGTGTGAATCACATCTGCAGAGATGAGAGGAAAGGATTCTTTACACAGTGTCAAAGCTACGAAGCTACTGTAAAATAAAGGTAATAGTACAACTGTGAGTAAAATGCAGTTAAATTTTACAGTTTTTTATCAGGGAACTATTTTAAATATTATTATTAAACTCTACTGTTGACATAAAAGTCCTTATAAAAACATGTTTTATATCCCCTGACAGTAGCCTTGTGAAATGGGAGTTTACTGCAAACAATGTTCGCGTCAAGGCAGCGCTCAGCTGAAAAGCAGCACGCTTTCTGTGCCAAAAGGCATCCCAAAAACACAGTTTTCCCATCGACTAAAATGAAAATCTTTAGTTCTATCCATGTTGATAATACAGAAGTTATTTCATTTCATTGTGAAATAACCACAGAAGTCTCTCCGAACGTACCCATTCATGATGGGACATAAAGAGCAGAGGATGAGAACCACTGGTGCACATTTTTGGCACAGTGGGGGGAATTTTGGAAATTGCCATCCATGTTTTCTGCATGAAATAAGCCCTGAATATCCTACATTAAGAGACGAGTGGGCTTGGAGGGCTTCAAGATTACCAGCCTTCCAGGTGATACAGTTTAGCTGTGCTACAGATAAATATTGAATGTTTCTGTGTGTTCATGTATATGAACATGCTGTTAACGTCATTAGCCTAATTGCTGCAGTCAAATGGAACACCTCTTGTTTTTCAGCTGTTGTTTCTGGACTCCAAACAGCTTCAATTTAAGTGCTCTAAGTAAAACCAAAAGCTCGGGACTAGCACAGTGTCTCTGTGTCTGTGCTCTAGTGAAGATAAACAAGACCACCCTCATGTCAGCACAGGATGGTTTCTTAAGAAGTGTGCATAAACAATAAAAAAAAAGGCAGGCTTGTTTTTTTTAATTTCAAATAATGTTTCACTACATAACTGAGTTTCTTACACTCACAATTTTATTCATCTTAAATCAGGCTACAGACTAGATGCACTCAGCTTTCAATCACCCACTCTCTCCGTCATCTCACACAGAGTATACTGACAGCATTTCAAATCGCTGTAAACCCAGATGCTCGTTAGCCTTCTGACTATGTAATTCAGGGTCTTCTGTACATGATGGTTATCAAAATTAGTTTTAATACAAGATCAAAACATACTCTTATACTACTAACTAACAAGAACCACTCAGAGTGCAAACCTCCGCCAAGGATGCTCGCTCTCTGGGCAGAATTTACTTTTAAGAGAATAATATTGTATTTTATATATATTAATTTTGTTTTCTTTGTTCTTTTTAAATGTACTTTAAGAAGTTTGTAGTGCAGTAAAAAAAAAAAAAAATACCATGACGGAAATGAAAATTAGCAACCTACAGAGGGCTGAATTCAAAACACCCTGAAAATCAAAATGAAAAAATTATGCGGCAGGCTAGTTTATTTTACCGAAATTTCATTGCAGCAACTCAAAATGGTGCTCGGTAGTTTGTATGGTCCCCACGTGCATGCCTGACAACATCGGGGCATTCTCCTAATGAGATAGATGGTGTCCTCGGGGGATCTCCTCCCAGATCTGGACCAGGGCATCACTGAGTTCCTGGACAGTCTGAAGTACAACCTGGTGGTGTCAGATGGACTGAAACATAATGTTCCAGAGGTGTTCTTTTGGATTTAGGCTAGGTGCACGTGGGGGCCAGTCAGTGGTATCAATTCCTTCACTCTCCAGGAACTGCCTGCATACTGTCTTCACACGAGGCTGGGCATTGGAGGAACCCAGGACCCACTGCACCAGCATAGGGTCTGACAATGGGTCCAAGGATTTCATTCCGATACCTAATGGCAGTCAGGGTGCTGCCAGCCTATAGAGGTCTGTGCGTCCCTCCATGGACATGCCTCCCCAGACCATCACTGACCAATCTCCAAACAATGTTACAGCCATCATAATATTCTCCATGGCTTCTCAAGACCCTCTTAACCTCTGTCACATGTGCTCAGGGTGAACCTGATCTCATCTGTGAAAAGCACAGGGTGCCAGTGATGGACCTGCCAATTCTGGCATTCTATGGCAAATGCCGTTCCTCCTTGCACAAAGAAGCAGATACTGCTCCTGCTGATGGGTTACAGACCTTCCACGGCCCTGTCCAGCTCTCCTAGAGTAATTGCCTGTCTCTTGGAATCTCCTTCATGTGCTTGAGACTGTGCTGGGAAACCTTCTGGCAATGGCATGTACTGATAGGACTACTTACAATTTGTGAAATACTCAGACCAGCCCATCTAGCACCAAGAATCATGCCACGTACAACATCACCTTTCTTCCTCATTCTGATGTTCAGTTTGTTCAGCAGGTTTTCTCGACCATGTCTGCATAATTAAATGCACCGAGCTGCTGCCATGTGATGATGATTAGAGATTTGCATCAACAAGCTATTGAGTAGGTGTACCTAACAAAGTGGCCACTGAGTATATATATATATATATATATATATATATTATGGGGTATGGCTACACAGTCTTTAGAAACAGCACTGGGGGAAATATTTTTGGGTTTTTTTTCCCCACTTTTCCATTTTTGTGATGATTAATGAGACTCAACTGTGAGATCACAAATGCTTTTTTACTATTTCAGGCTAAATTTCCAGAGGGTTTAACATTTGATTTTAACTACAGAGCTGGAAAGCTTTGAATCTACTGCTGTCACTGGTTTTGATGCCATGAGCAAATCATTTTTCTGGGTCTTTGTCACAGCCTATGGTGTAGTACAAAAACACTTCTTAGTACTACACTTATTTACCAAACCGAAAACGGTATACAGCACTTTGAAGTTACATTATCCTCTCAGCAAGTTCACAGCAACACTCGCTTTCACTGTTGCTAATTTGTTTTGTGCAAAATATTTTTTCATGCTCTTCAGTCATGTAGCTGTAGCTCGACTAATTGATGCCATGTACTTTCTTTGTCAAGTTAATTGCTGCATTTCTACTCGCAGGTCTCTGAAAAATATTAAAATTTGACTAACTGATTAAATAAAGGGTAAATAAACTGAAGTGTACCGACTCGAAGGTGCAGGAAAGATGGGGGCAGAGAAAACACGAAAACTAGTAAAGAGAAGCAGAGTGAGGAACAGAGACGGCTGGCGGTGAGCTGTGGTTTAACCAGCCTCTACACGCCCACGTCGACACCACCACACATTCTGATGAGGCTCAGCATGTTACTCAGCTTGAATCCCAACGGTGTCATAAGACCTAGCTGGACCACCGCCTCTGCACGAGCACACACACAAACTGTAAAGAATATCAACAATACAATACTTTCTATCTAGTACCACAAGACACCTTTTTTTTCCTCCCCCTTAACAGGATCCCATGAGGTGAAATAATCTCAGATTTTTCCACTACAGACCAGTTTTGACACTTCAGTCTTGAATAAAGTGGCAGTTCTGTGATACTGCTGGACTGATCTGCAGATCTGAGTCACACCAGTCAGCTCAATCACAGCCTCAAACCTGTCCAGTGTTCATGAAAGGGGGCCCGATTTTTTACCTCCATCTAGGACAGGCTATTTGTCACATGTCCTCACTAACTAATGTAATGTAACATAAATGTCTGCTTGTCTATTTGCAACCTGGTTGAGCTGGGTGGATTGATACTGAAATATTGATGTTTCCAATCCTGGGGTTCCTGTCTTAGAATCAATTCTAATATAGTGTATATGTATTTAAAAAAAAAAAAAAAATCCATACCTAAAGTCAGTAGCTGGACGTAAATGTGTATTCAGCTGTGTCCTGGAGAAAAAAATTCAACCCTCTACTTATCCACTGGGAACAGCCTGTGAGGACGGAGGTGGGTGCTCGGGTCAGCTGAGGGTGAGGGTTGATTACATACTGTGCATGATGTACGGTAGTCTGGTCTCATACGCACACAGAGAGAGTCAGGAAAGACAAACACTGCTGGTAGAATGTAACAATTATCACTGACTGGGACAAAGCAATTTGTGTCTGTCTGGGCTTCAGTTTTATGAGTTAGTGCTGCTGCCATTCTTTATCCTTTATAGAGCACTCACTGAAATACTTCACATTTTCAACCCTGTAGAGTTATTGGAGGATATTATACAATTTCTTGCTACTTTTGTGACATTTTTGTGCTGCAAATCAAGGTCAATTAATTTTCCATATACGATCTAGGGTAAATATTTTTAAAACACCAAAGCGGTTCTAAAACCTTATGGAGAGGCACGGGGAAGCCCTGCTGGGCCCGATAAAGGGCTAGACTTCTGTTTTATTCATTTGATATGAATAATTATTCCAAAGAATTAAATAAGGATGCATTATGAAGTAACGGAAGGGGTGGCATAATAAATAGATCAGGGATGCAACTTTTACTTCCATCTCGGTGGGATATTTGAGTCTCTTAACAATTCAAAAAAATATTTATTGGCTGTTTGTAAAAGCCCTGATGCTGAGATACATATTTTCTGTCCCTACTCTTTTAAAACCTGCAGTCTGTTGCAAAAACACATTATTTGTTCCCACGCCTTTAGTTGAATCTACAAAAATGCCAAAGATAACACAGTTTGATGGACATAAAATAGTATTTTTGCACCAACAAGGTCATTCTCAAAGACCTATTAGACAAAACGTGGGCATATCTCAGAATTTGTGCAGTGTGTCCTTAAATAATTTGAGGAAACTAGACAAGTGGAGGACAAAAGAAGAAATGGCAGGCCTAAAAAAAACTACCTACAGCAGAATTGTATTTGAAAGTCATGTCCTTAAAAAAAATCTAGCACAGACCAGACACAGGACCTGAGAGATGAATCTGACCCTTCAGTTGATTCCACAAACTTATGAAGCCTCATCAGAATTTGTCTCAGTGGAAGGGTGGCTGTCAAGAAGCCATTCTTAAGGAAGGGAAAGGCTGAAGTATGCGACATTACACAAGAACTGTACTGAAAATCAGTGGCAATAGGTGTTCTGGATCAATCCAAATTTGAAATTTTGGTTCAAATTGTCATTAATGCAGTACAGAGCTGGAGGTACAACAATGAGTGTCTACAGCCATATATGTGCTGTAAAATACGGTGGAGGCTCCATCATGGTTTGGGGCTACATTTCAGCAGTGGTGTTGGAGATCTTGTCAAAACTGAATTATGAATGCTGAAAAGTACAGTCAGATTTTGACTCACCTTGCAGTATCATCTGGAAGGCATCTGACTGGAAACAGCTTCATTTTTCAGCATGACAATGATCACAAACACACACTGCCAATGCAGTAAAAGCACACCTGGATAGAAAAACACACAATGGGACACTGTCAGCCATGATAGTGTTCCATTGTGTGTTCCCAGAGCCTTGACCTCAACATTATTGCAGCAGTGTGGAATAGACTTGAGAGAGAACGCAACAAACAGCCAACATCCAAAGTGCTTTGGATGTCCTTCAAGAAGCCTGGAGAACTATTCCTGAAGACTACTTAAAGAAATTATAAGAAATCTTGTCTCAGAGGGTTCAGGCTCTGTTTAAGAATAACGGTGGTCACACCAAATATTGGCTTTCAAGCTTGTTAGAATTGTACAAATTTTACCTTATATAGATCTTTGGAAATGTTTCAGTAACTGCGCCTATTTTCCATTTTCCATCCCAGCAAAATATAAAGAAATGAAGGATGATCAGTACTTTTGTATGGCACTGTACTGTACATACATTCATGATGGCATGCAAGCAATGTTGTAAAGAAGAGTCTGACAAAATGTATCCACAATGATGTCAGCGATTGATAAAGTCATACAGGCTTTATCATACATGACTTCTAGTCATTGCTGCTAAACGTGGTTCTGCAAGCTACTGAATCATGGGGTGTACTTAGTTTTTCACAGGACTGCATAGAGTCCTGTGAAAACTCGTGACTGCAAGACAGGACGCTTACACAATACTGTCTACTGAAAGCTTAGGTTGTCAGCACAGGTCGTCAGTTGTGGTTTGTGGGATCCATTCTCCCACTTCACTAAGTCAGGGCCTTTGATGCGTGTCACTCTCACCATCCGGTAATTGTGCAAATTGACTGTGGTTCCTTTTGACAGATTTTAAAAGATTTCTGCTGGAAATGAGGTCACAGGAAGCATTGATACAGTAAACTAACAATTTATTCATGATGTTTTGTGCAGTTGCATGCTTATACTTGCCAGAAGCGCCTACGGCACACCTTGACTTGCCTCATAGAACCCTATTTGGAAACCAAATTAAAAAGTCTGCCTGGTTTCCTGAGCCTGGATTTGTTCACATTTGTCAAAATGTGAGAGTTAGAACTGTGTAGAATTGGCTATTGCTCCTCTTTGCAATAGCAAGAAAACTATCACTGGATTAATTACATTTTCAAACTTCAGGAGTTATCGACAAAGACCGTTCCTATGATTTATTTACGGATTCATTCACAGGGCAATAAAATCCTCCCAAAAGTGTAGGTTCAATGAAACTTTAAAAAACATTTTAAAAGATTCATACCCCCCCCCCCCAAAAAAAACCCCCAAAACTGATTTGTACTGAGAACAAAACCAGAATCAGCTCACTCCTGTGTGCCAGATTTTGTTTTCACAATTCAAAACAGAATGAGTCTAATCATTAATCGGCTTAATATGGACATTGATACTTCTTCTGTCACACAAACAAGCCACAGATTGCAGAGCACAGAAGAAGCCCTGCAGAACCTCTTTAATCAGACCCTCTGAGGATTGGAGGCCATTAGGCAGAACGATTTAACACAGTGTTTGTGACTTTCTGAAATATGATCTCATGATCTTTTTTCAGAAGCAGAAATTCATAACAGAAGAGTGAAATCTGCTCTTGCATCCGTTTCCTTGACGCCCTGAACGGGCTTATTTGTGGTTAGAAATGGTTGTAGCTGTATCCATCGACAGCTAACTAACATCAATGAAGGACATTTGGTTAATAATGCGGGATCCGCCCATTATTCCCAGGCAGCAAACAGAGCTCAGCCTACCAGAAAGAAGGAAACCACTGGGAAAAAGATGCAAACTGAGTTAAATCTCATGCCATGTTTTTTAAGCCGCAAACATTTTGAAGCCTGTTTGAAGGTGTACTAGCACAATTAAGTGTTACTATTTTATTGCATTCAAAAGGGTTTGTCATGTAAAAACACCATTTTACCACTCAATGTCCAATGGACAATATCAGCAGTTGTAGACCTGAATGCCTCTCAGTGCAAATGCATGGACCTGCAACCAATCACAGTAACAAAATGTATGACATTAGACTGTTACATGTAATTGCAAAAGGATTATGGCATGCAGAGACCTAAGTGATTGATTGGCTGGGTACAGGCCAGATTAGAATCTGCTGGATGGGAAGAAGCACAGTACAGGTTTGCCAGATTTCTGGGCTTGAAGTAAAAACAACTTTATGCTTCATCATACAGTACAGGTCAGGAAGCGCAGGTTTTGATTCACCGACTGAAATAAAAGAACAAACCAAAAAAGTTTGGGCAACTTAGGTTCAGCATTTTCAACATACTGAGATATTACTGAGACTGAAACGACGGACTACTTATAATTTTGTTCCAGTACCCATGTTTTTCTTTTAAAAAAATGTTATATAAATGTTTTAATAATTTCTTGGAGCGCTTTAAGAGACTTCAACCCACAAAGGCTAGAGCAGTGCTATTTGTAAGCGTCTGTGCGTGTGTGCATGCTACTCTGCAAGTGTTTATCCTTATTTTACATTATGTGAGCCTCAAGTGTACAAACACAAACAATATAAAATAAACAAATCACGTGAATATAGAAAATATAGAAAACTGTTTTGTGAAAACAAACCTGTTAGAATTTCATCCATCCATCCATTTTCTTCCACTTATCCTTTGTGTAGCAGTAGATCATGTTAAGGTACTTTATACTGACCCTACAATATGGACTCAGTGAATAACCATTTCATTACTTATTTAACAAAAACTGAGCCAAACGCAGGAGCTGTGTGTGAAAAGCTAAGTGCACCCTTTCTGCTTTCATGGGAATTAAGAGCATAAGTAGCAACCAGGTTCTGATAATCAAATGTACTTGATTAATTGATAATCAGCAAGTGTGATCACCTCTATAAAATACATTTGGTGAGTTTGCTGGTCTGGAGCATTCAGATATGTATTAACACAAAGCCAAGGAGGAAATACATCAGAAATGATCTTAGAAAAGCAATTGTTGCTGCCAATCAATCTGGGAAGGGTTATAAGGACATCAGTCATACTACAACGAGAAAGATTATTCACAAGTGGAAAACATTCAAGACAGCTGCCAGGAGTGGTCGTCCCAGCAAATTCACCCCAAGGCAGACTGTGCAATGCTCAGAGAAACTGCAACAAACCCAAGAGCTACATTCAGACTCTACAGGCCACAGTTAGCATGTTAAATGTTAAAGTTCATGACAGTATAATCAGAAAAAGAATGAACAACTATGACTTGTTTGGAAGGGTTGCCAGGAGAAAGTCCTTTTCTCCCTTGTTTTGCAGCTACAAGACCTGGGCACCTTGCAGTTATTGAGTCGACCATGAACTCCTCTGTATACCATCTGTCCAGAAGTTAAAGCTTGGCTGAAACTGGGTCATGCAACAGGACAATGATCCTGAGCACAGCAGCAAATCTGCAACACAATGACTGAAAAAGAAAAGAATCAAGGTGTTGCAATGGCCCAGTTAAGGTCCGGACCTCATCCTGACTGAAATGCTGTGATGGAACCTCAAGAGAGCTGTGGATAAATGAATGCCTGCAAACTTCAATGAACTGAAGCAACGCTGTAAAGAAGAGTGGGCCAAAATTCCTCCCCAGCAACATAAGAGACTGATCAAGTCATACAGGAAACAGTAAGTTTAAGGTATTGCTGCTAAAGGTGGTTATATAAGCTACTGAATCATGGGGTGTACTTAGTTTTTCACACTGCTTCTCCATATTGGTTGGTTCTTGTTAAATAAACAATGACACTGTACAATATGCCATTTGTTGTTGTTCATCTGAGCTTGTATTTAAATCATTTTAGAACCTGGTATTGACGATGATTTTTTTTTTACTACAAAAAAAGAAGAAAAAAAAGAGTATTGGCTCTTCTATAAGCTCTTTTTAGGTCTTTATCATTTCCTGGGGGAAATATGTGGTTCTTTAGCTACTAAGTGCTCCAACATGTTCAAGAGCTTATCCCCAACTCCACTGTCTGAAACATGAAAAATACAATACAGCACAATTTTTTTGAACAGCTTCTAGTTGTGGCTGAAATGGCACAATATAAATTGTTAGAGTGAGGCAACACAGTAAAGGTGTAGCTCCCAACGCCAAAACAATGAGCTGAAAAAGGTGAAAATGCTCATGGAGCCCCTTTTTATAATACTCAGGCTCCTTTAATGCGTTTGAAATACAGAGCACAACAACACTAGTTTTCAGTTCGCTTCAAGGAGTGCGAATATGTTCACTGTTGTATGTGAAGGCATTTTCAATGTTTAGTTTAGTTTTTTTTTTTTTTAACCTGAAACGCAACATTTCAAATGTGCCTTTTCATGCTCGTGTGAACTGAGCATTCAGCAGACTACACTCCCGCTGCAATCATTAAACTGGAGACGAAGAGCTTTACTGCTATGGCAACTTATGAAAAACTGAACGCTGTGATGCCTCTGTGTCCCCCTAAGACCAGAAGTGTGTGGATGAAAGTCTGCACCACAGCCTGATATAAAAGTCCTGCTTGCAGTGGACTCCACACATCTAGAATGAAAGAGAGTTGTCTGAGTAACGTGACAGTCCTTCAACAAACTGCTCACTAATGAAGGAGAGTGCAGTCCCTGAGAAATCACTTAGTCTGAGTGCATGAACCCACACAGAAGGAATAATAAGTGCTCCAATCAAAGCCTGTTTATGTATTACCATGACTATTATAAATCAATATTCTCCTATTGCATAGATTATCAAAGGTTTAAGCTACAGTTCTACTTCAAAGTTTGTGAAGCCTTTAAGAGTTTCTAAATTTCTGTGTAAATCATCATGACACCGGTCCGCCGAAAAATAGAAATAAAGAAACCCCAACAACTGAGGGAAAAAAAACAACATACTCAGTCTTTTACTTATTGAGGAAAATGAGCCAATACTAAAAAACTCTTAGAGGTTCACATACTTCTGCTCACAAGATTAGCAGTAAATTTGAAGGTGACACATTGGTGGAGATTTATGGCGGCATGAAAAATGAGATTTCTGGGGGTTTTAGAAAGAGTTACTGATGTTCATCAGGTTGGAAACTGTTACAAAACCATTTTTAAAGACTCTGTTCTCCAAGGATATAATACAAAGCTAGACAGATTGTGCATCACAGATGGTATAAAAATATATATATATATATAGTTGTGGCCAGAAATTTACATTCCAAAGTTTACATACACTTATCATAGGCATGAATATCATGGGAATGTTGGACTTTTGATGATTTCTTTGAATACCCCCACTAATATTTGGTTAAATGTCCCTTAGCATGTTGCACCTCAAGCAGACACTTTCAGCATAATAATGACTAGATATTAGATCACTCTTCTTGGCAAAATTGGTAGAGTTCTTTTAAATAGGTTGGTTTCCTGGCACGGACCCAGCTTTTACACAAAGTCCACACATTTTCAAAAGGGTGGAGTTCAGGGTTTTGAGAAAGCCATTCCAGAAACTTAATGTTAGCCTGCTTTATCTATTCTAAAACTGGTATAGATGTGTGTTTGGGATCATTGTCCTGTTGGAACATCCAGCTGGAGATAGTCCTCCTCCTTCATTATTCTATCCACTTTATGCAATGTATCAGTACCACTGGCAGCAAAACTGCCCCAGAGCATGATGCTACCACCACCATGCGTGACAGCGTTCTTAGGTTTGAAAGCCTCACCTTTATTCCTCCAAACAAACCTCGTCATTGTCGCCAGATAGTTTCATCTTTGTTTGATCTGTCTAGAAAATTTTTCTCCTTGTCCATGTAGGTAGCTGCAAATTTTAGATGAGCTTGAAGGTGTTTATTTTGAAGCAGGGGTTTTTTTAATGCTCAGGACCCTCTCATGATCTAAAACTCACTTCACTGTGGACAGTGACGCTGGTGTTCCAGCAGTTTCCAGTCCATGGCAGGTTTGAGCCTTGGTGGTTCCTGGGTTGTTTCTGAACATCCTAAACAATTTCCTCTTATCTGAGAGTGGCAGTTTGGGTCTTCTTCCAGACCTTGGCAAAGTAGTGACAAGTCAAAATAACTTGTTTTTAAGTACAATTGTTTGATCTTGGAATCTGAGGTTTTTTGAAAATGGCTCCAAGAGACCTTCCCAACTTGTGTAAATCTATAATTCTCCTATTAGAGCTTCACTGAGTTCCTTGGATTTTCCCATTTCCCGTATCGGTCAATCCAAAGAGTGCTGTCAAACAAATCCTTTTAATACTGCCAAAGAGAAACTACCAGTTGTAGCCAATCACAATCAGCAACGAGAAGTTAATAATAGGTCTTGGCTTTTTCAAGTTAAAAGATATTGTAGAAACCTCATCACTACTTATTAAAGGATTTGCATGTATGTATATACTTGAGCCTTTGTGTATAATTTTGACCATGTGGATTACAGAAAATCCAAATTAAATTCAAACCTGTGCACCAATTCCTGTTCTTTAAAGTCATTAAAAATGTTTGCTGTACAATCATTCCACCCTGGAAAAAGAGCAGTTCAAAGAAATCATTAAAAGCCCAAAACTGTCATGACATTTATGCCCATGATGAGTGTTAACTCCTCCTAACTGCAAGTGGTGTCAGGCACAACAACCCCCGCCCCCGGCAGACATTTTAGCTGAAGGTTCTCCATCTCACAAACATGTCACTCTCTAAACACTGAATCACCAAGATAACACATAGGTCCTATTGCCCATGCCTATAACTGTCCAAGGTTTAAAAAGCTGAACTGAAGTAACTTTCATTTTTATGAATGGAGTTTCCCAAGTTAAATTAAAGTAACCTGCAAATCCAGAATCTGGATCAGATCAGTTTCACTTTTAAACCAAATTTAAGCATGAAAAGATACTTTCAGTGTCTGAACAAAAAAATACTGTCAGCTGCCAGCGCTGCTTTAGGTGGCACAAATCCCCTGGACGCACAAGTTCTAGAACACTTAATTACCAGGTCTGAGTAGATCTTAATGGGGTGCATATGAGCCTTAGTCACTTGCAAATGGATAAGAAAGAACCAAGAATAAGAAATGCTAAAAACATAATAAATATAAACCACTGAGAATATTGTCACTTTTTGTGATTGTCATTATTATGGTAATAAGATTTTTAGTAGATGCATCTGTGGTGTGAGTTTGAATAGCCTACCTCAAATCACATTCACAAGATTTTCAGAAAAACATGACCTCTGACCTTGACCCAATTATGGCAAAGATGTAATCAGGTGATCTAGGGGTCACTGGCCATCTTTCATGCAAATCTGTTATGAATCAGACTGATAGGTTTGCTGTAATATTGTTAACAAACAAACAGGTTCCGGTTCTAAAACACCTACTGTAGATGGCAACGGTGAAAACCCTCATGTTGAGGCTTCAAAACAGGACTTCTGAAATCATTGTGTGATGTCACTGTAGCTACACCCATTTTTATACTGTCTATGCTGTGTACAAAGACGAGCAATAGATAACACCAGCAGTAAACTATATAATAGTCTGGGAGGCCACATGGGAAGCCAGGGTGACTTCTGAGCAACTAAAAGTCTCTGTCATACTGGCTAATGTTCGGGTCCATGAGTCTATCATCAGGGGATCACTGAATAGTAAAGGGCCGCATGGCAGTGCTGCAAGAAGAAAGCCACTGTTGGACCTTGTGTTTTGTTCAAGTGAGGAAACAGCTCATAGCTGAAGCTGTTTATATCAAATAATGGTGCTTAATTTCTCCAAGCTGGCATGCAGGACTGATCAGCAGTGGCCAGACATGTCTGCTGCACAGGGAGGTCACAGGAGATGTTGAAAGCCAAGGTTCACATGCCTTTTCCCCCTGACAGGTATATAATACTGTATCATTTTCATTAACAAACAATTCTTTTCAAATACGCATAGGATTTTTGTCTCATTTAACTGTGCTATCTAAACAGCTGTCAAACTTTCAAGCCCCACTGTGTATCACTTTCTTCCTAGCACACGGAATTTACGGTGGTTATTAAATACACCAGCAACAGAAATGTTTTAATGAAGGCTTCTGGACACTAGCAGCTTGCGCTATGGCTCATTGGTTCTTTAGGGTGCATTAATGCAACATTAGGCTTTTGTTTAAGAGCAAACGCGCAACTGTTAATGTTTTGTGTGTTTGTGTGAGTGACAAATCATTACCGCGGCTTCTCAGCGGCAATGATCTTCAAGAGGTGGCGTGGGGCTAATTCAGACAAACATCTGTAATCTGCAAAGGGAGGATTACACTTGATAACCCTGATGATTGCACATCTCCTGGCCATCTCTTCTCTCAGTCCACATTTACTCCAAATCTCAGCACAGAGACGATGCTGAAGCTCATTCCAGAGTTAATCCCCCGCCAGTCACTGTTTGCAGTATTTTCAATAAGCACCGGCTGCAGGCTCATTAGCTGTTAAGTACAGCAACAACAATATGCTCTGTGGACTCTGCTATACTTCTACATTATGTCTTCACTGGCCTATCAATATAGTAAGCCTGGGCAAAAATCACAAATTAAATTTAGGTGGTAGCAACTCAGCGCATTTAGGCATATAGACATGGCCAAGATGACCTGCTGAAGTTCAAGCTGAGCATCAGAATGGGGAAGAAAGGTGATTTAAGTGACTTTTACTGTGCCAAGCAGGCTGGTCTGAGTATTTCAGAAACTGCTGATCTCCTGGGGTTTTCCCACACAGCTATCTCTAGGGTTTACAGAGAATGGTCTGGAAAAAGAGAAAATATCCAGCGAGGAGCAGTTCTCTGGGTGAAAATGCTCTGTTGAGGTCAGAGGAGAATGGGCAGACTGCTTCGAGCTGATAGGAAGGCAACAGTGACTCAAAAAACCACTTGCTGCAATCAAGATATGCAGAAGAGCATCTCTGAACACACAACATGCCAAACCTGGAAGCAGATGGGCTACAGCAAGACCACACTGGGTGGCACTTGTGTTGGCTAAGAAAAGGCTCACCAAAATTGGACAATAGAAGACTGGAAAAATGTTGGCTGGTCCTGAATTTATGACCACAGTGTACCCATCAAGGGGTGGCTGTAGGTCAGGTGGAGCAGATCGTCTACCACTTGGAAGGCCAGTGGATGGATCCCTGACTTCTACATTCCACATGGCAAAGTATCCTGAACCCCGAGTTGCTCTTGATGCATCCATCAGAGTGTGAGTCGGTGCGTGAATGCTAGAAAGTGCTTAGGCATAGATAAAATCGTTGCATGAATGTCTGTGTGTGACTGGGTGAATGAGACTTAGAAAGCAGTAGAAAGCACTTTGAGTGCTCAACTGAGTAGAAAGACACTATAAGTACCAGTCCATCTTCTGATGGCTGCTTCCAGCTGGATACACACCATGTCACAAAGTTCAAATCATGTCAAAGCTGGTTGTTAGACATGACAGTGAGTTCACTGTACTCAAATGGCCTCCAGAGTCACCAGATCTCAGTCCAGTAGAGCACCTTTGGGATATGGCAGAATAAGAGATTCGCATCATGAATGTGCAGCTGACAAATCTGCAGCAACTGTGTGATGCCATCATGTTAATGTGGACCAAAACGTCTGAGGAATGTTTCCAGCACCTTGCTGAATCTGTGCCATGAAGAATTAGGGCAGGTCTAAAGGCAAAAGGGGAGGAGGGTGGTAGTCTAATCTGGGACTAGCAAAGTGTACCTAATAAAGTGAAGCTTATTTAAGCTGTAAATACTGTAAATTTTGAGGGCCACAAATCACAAATAATGTAGATGGTGCTAAAAAGTGTACTGTAAAGAACTGAATTAATATGTCAAAATATTTGTTTTCCATAATTTGAGCCAGGTTTACAAAAATAATCAAAAAATACCTATTTTAATTTCCGAGAGCCCAAGATGGCATATTTTTAAACCCAGAAAGCCAAGGAAAGCAGCAAATATTCAAACAGAGGCTCAGAGGATGCAAAAGTGAATTTTTGATACCTAATTATCGAAAAAAAAAATAAAAAAAGATTATCAAAATAGTTGCGACTTCTCAGTTCTTTAAAAAAAAATTGCTGCTTAAACTCTAAAAATACAACACTTGTTAATCACAGCCTTCATAACATTATTAGTTCAGACAACACAAACAGGAAGAATAATAAGATGAGATCAAATCATCACATTATCATTTGGCTGAAAGTCAATAATCAGGCTTTCTAAAAGCCTTATCTCCTGTTTTTCCTCAGTTAAGGTCTGAGGCAAAACTCATCTGAATTCTCAGTTTAGACACTGCTGCTCCATCAGCCCTGCTTTAGCCTCTTTTCACTGGCTTCCAGTATAGATTAGAATTAATTTTAGAATTACTTTATTGATTACTTTTAGTGCTCTTCATGGCTTCTTTCATTTCCAGCTAAAAAAAAAAAAAAAAATTAATGGGGAAAGAGTGTTTGTATTCAGGACTTCAAGGACCTGCCTGAAGAAATAAGCCAATTCAATTTTTGTTAAATATCTTTAAACTTAAACCACTGTTATCATCTAATGATTTTGATCTTATTTTGTTGCACTGTCTGAGATACACTGCAGCACTTTTAACTATAAGAAGTTATTTAAAAAAAAAAAAAGCCTTGACAACTTAATGCTGTATTTTAAACAATAAAGAAGCTGTTGGGAGAGCACCAGAAACCCCGGTTTTATATACAGACGTGAGAAATGGCACGTCATTAAAACTGCAAATTCAAGAGCTCCCAGGAACTGGTTATATGATGAATCACCACTGTGAATCGTCACTTGGCGGGCAATTTATAGTGTTTGACGAAGCTGCAGATAATTCTTTAAATACCAGCAGAGACTGATCAGAAAGTGCAAAGTGGTTAAAATGAACAGCAGCTGAAACACTCACAGACACCGTTGTTTAATTACTAAACACGCAGGATCAGAAATAAAAAAGACAAACATAATGGAGTTCAGTGTAAACATAATAAAACAGTTAGGCACACATTTGTACTCCATGTGTGTTTGTGCATGAGTTGTGAGACTGTTTACATTGTCGTGTGTGTTTACCCTCTAGTCCCAAAGTAGCACACATTGAGTGCGTGTATTTTCAAAGAATTGCTCAGCCACGCCAACGCATCAACCGAGCCCCCAGCGTCGACTAGGTTCACAAATTAGCCTTCTGTGTGTGCCTGTGTGTGTGCGCGCGCTTTTGTCATACTGTATGTGTTGTGCTGGTTTGGTTCAACAGCGGGTCACTTGCTGGTCATCCATCTGCATGTCATCAGCTAAATGTCACTGCTACCGTACACTTGCAAACAGATATGCCCACTGTTTTCTACTAAAATTGAATTGTAATGTGTAATAGCTGTGGCCGTTGATCCTCACTGCTGAACCAATTGTCCTCTCCTTCCTTTCCCTATTTTCGCTTCCATCCATTCTTCCTCACTTCATCTTTCTGCTTCACTTTCCTCTTTTGTCCTCCCTCCCTCCTTTGCCATTACCTCATCCAGTCAACCTCTACCTGCTCCTCCGTGCCTCCTTCAGCTCCTGTCTATCTCCACCTCTCTTCTTCCATTTTATCAGTCCCTTCATCCCGCCCATGCCTCTCTTTTCTTGCCCCATTTGTTCCACCCTTTCCTCATCCCTCCATTATCCTCTTTACCCCTACATCCTTGTCTGTCCCTGTCTCCCTGTATTAGATATTCCCCTTCGCTCCCTCTTCCCTGCTCCCCATCTCTCTCTCCTCCTTTGGCTCACTCTCTCCGTCACCTGAGGTAGACAGTTCTGTCAGGAGTTGGCCTTATTTACCGCCTCTCTTCGCTCCTGTTTACATTATCGATCGGCAGGGTTGCTTTAGTTCCACCATACATCAACAGCCCACCCCCACCCCCACACTCCCCACCCCAGTGTTACGGCTGCTGGCTCACATTACCCTGAAACACAGAGAGAGTGGAGGAGATGGTGAGGAGAGAGGAGGTGGCGTGGGGGAGCTCAGTGTGGAGATGGAAAGCTAGCGGAGCATGTTAGGATATGCGAGGGATTTATGTTTGAAGGAAAGAGTGTGGTGGATAGTGCGTTATGGAGCGTATGTGAGTGCATGTGTGGGGAGTAGTGTTAAAAAGACAAATTGGATATGTCTTATGAAAGTGTGTGTGACAGACAGTAAGAGTGAGTGTGTGTGTATTTAACATTCAAAAACCACACACAATTGTCTTCTGTGAGTGCATTTGGTTTCCCTAACAAATGAAGGACTTTGAATCCTCTGTCTGCTAATTTAAGACCGGCATATCTGAACAATGCAAAAGTGTGTGGACAATAAAACATTGCACCCGTTCACAAACAAACGTTAACAGGATTCTGTAACAGCCGCCTGGGAGGTAGCTGTGTACAGGAGTCATGTCTTGTTGAAACACTACAAATTTGGTGTCTGACTACCATTATACATTCATGTGAAAAACTAAGCACACCCTCACAGCTTTCATACGAATTAAAAGGGTAAGTAGCAGCCAGGTGCTGTTAATCAAATGGACTTGATTAACTGATCGTCAGGAAGTCATTTAGACAGTTTGCTGGTCTGGAGCATTCAGATATGCCAGTTGATTCTCTATGATCATCTTAGAGAAGCAATTGGCATATCTGAATTGTTGCATTCTCACAAAGCTTATGAATCTGGTAAGGGATTTAAAAAGACCTCGAAATAATTTGAAATCAGGCATTTCACTGTCCGGAAACTAGTCTACATATGGAAGACATTCAGAACTGCCGCCAACATGCCCAGGTCCAGTTGTCCAAGCAAGTTCACCCCGAGAGCAGACCACAAGATGCTAAAAGAAGCTTCCAAAAAGCCTAAAATGTCATCATGGGACCTACAGCAGGCTCTTGCTACTGTTGTTGTGAAAGTGCGTGATTCTACAATCATAAAGAGACTACACAAGTTTAACTTGAATGGGAGGCGTGAGAAAAGGAAACCTTGGTCTCTAAGAGAAACATGAAGGCCAGACTGAAGTTTGCCAGAGAGAATGTAGACAAAGACAAAGACTTCTGCAAGAATGTTCTTTGGACAGATGAATCTAAAATTGAATTATTTGGACACCAGAACAGAGGAAATGGTTGGCGTAAACCAAATACAGCATTCCAGGAAAAGAACTGTTAAGCACGGAGGTGGAAGTGTCATGGTTTTGGGATGCTTTGCTGCAGCAGGACCTGGCCAGCTCACCATCACAGAATCCACCATGAATTCTAGCATGTACAGCACTGTATCAGAGGGCGCTTGAGGAACATGTGAGACCGCCTGTAAAAAGATTTAAGCTGAAGCAGAACTGGACCCAAAACATACCAGTAAATCCACCAAGGACTGGCTGAAAACTAAGAAATGGAGAGTCCTGGATAGCTGAGTCAAAGCCCAATTCTTAATCCCATTGAGATGCTATGGGGTGACTTGAAACAGGCTGTACACACAAGAAATCCCTCAAACATCTCAGAGCTGAAGTAATTCTACCTTGAGGAGTGGGGCAAACTTTCCTCAGACTGGTGTCAGGGACGGCTACAGGAAGTGTCTCTATGAAGGTATTTCACCCAAAGGGAGTAACACTAGCTGTGAGGGAATAGGGTGTCCTTTGTTGTTTACGTGCAATTAAATCCCCCCCAGAGATAAATGAAAACAAGATTAGACAATGATGTGTGAACATTTCTTAATAAAGAACTGAATATACAATGGGGTGTCCCCTTGTCGTATTATGGCCAAATTGAGGTCCCTCTGGACACATTTACACATGTGCAGGCTGCATCAACTATTGGGCTTCATCTTTACTAACTCATCCTTCACACGTCACTTTTGCGCTTCCAGATTTCCAGGTTGTCCATCTTAAAAACACCCTTTGGGATGTAGTCTTTTCTTCTCCAGCTGCACTTGCTGATAAAGCGGCGTAATTAGGTTTTCTACACGCTGAAGTGGCTCACCTGTTATTCAAACTGGTGCCGTGAGTGTTGTACATCAACGCACGTCACTCGAGTATAGGAGGTGTTGATGCCGAGATCCGTTTGCCTAACAAATGTGTCAAGCTTGTCTGTCATTTCTCAGATGTTTTGGTGGCTGCTAGCAAAGATAATAGCAAAAACTCCAAGCTGCCTGAAAAAGGCCACTGATTGCCTTTTAGTTTATGTGCTGTGCTTTGGGGACCTGATCCAATCAATAGACAGAAGAGGAGGATATAACCTTGTCTCACCTTAAACTTAACAAGGAAGTCAGAGGTGGTTTTAAGATTTTTAAAGAATACTAAGATGACAGAGAAAAACTTCAGTGAGCTTTCACAGGCCTTAAGACAAAACATAAACAGTTCCAGAACAATATCAGCGTTCACATACTTGTGTGCAACAATGAAATGATATGTATTATTAAACTGCACTGCTAAATAAACAGTCATTTTCTTCTGTGAAGTGAGCATAGCATGCATAGCAACAATAAAAAGAACAGTCTCAGACTGCATACCTCTGCCAAGGCTGAAAAATCCCTCCACATGCTGTATGAACATAGTTTTTGGTACACTTTTTGGGAAATAAAATCAAAGATGTCTTTAAATTTTTCTTGCTCCAAACTGATATATATTTTTAGAAAATATGATGAAAAAAAGTCCAATTTGCCCTCAGAACAGCCGAGAAACCTTCCAAAAATTCCTGGATCGGAATACCTGACTTAAAAACGCTAAATTTGTACCTCTGACTCTATGAAGAGCCTACGCAAGTGGCCAATGCCATTGCCAACATCTGCATCCGTGTAGGCTGCATCGTGTAGTTACATATTCTAGGTAGGTGTCACAGCCATGTCACGACGGTCAGGTCAGGTCACGGTGTACCTGCAGCATCGATTCAAAATAATTAATAAATTCACTGTGAGTTGGTTCAGTCACCACCTGTGCTAAAAATGTGAATCCATCCAGAACATTTTTTTCTGATGACAATCACAGAGACACCTGAGCGGAGGTTCAAGTTATAGTCAAAACATAATCATGGCTTGATATACTATATCCTCAGAAATGTTCTGAAAGTAACAGCACATAAATGTTTTATGCACAGTTGCTACAGTAACAGTAAAGCCCAGATTTTATTCAGAATAATGAGTAGATGCAATCAAATTACTCCCACCTCATCAGATAAGTTTTGCTTTTTGGTGTTTTTCAGTTTGGCTCTGTTGATTAATGAGGAAGAAACTTGCTGATTTTGCACAAACATTTTTTCCCATCTACCCAACATCAGCCATCACTGTGGTGCCTGCGTACAGCGCACAAAAAAAAGAAAGAAAAAAGAAAGAAATGCATATAACAGCCACATTTTATCATCTAGCTAGAGGTTAAATTTCTCTAAACTGTCATTATATGAACATGCACACACACTGAGCGTGTAACACGTTAGTTTATGATATGTAAAGAAGAAATTTAACACTGCCTACAGATGAATGTTAGGCATGCAATGTGAATTAATGGCTGTCATTACCCTGTGGCTGTGCATTTCAGTGACGTATTGTGTGTTTGCTTCGGTGGGTCTTTAAAGGTTACTCTCCCACACAGAGAGGGGAATCACAACCCACTGTTAAACAGATGTGCAGCTCTTTGATTTCTACCCAGCAGAGATTATTTACAAAGGCTCTGAGCAACAAACTACATCAGAGAGTAAAAAAAGCTATTCCGTGCAATAGCTGTAGCCAGTTGTCAAGTAATTTACTGTACAGTCAGTGTGCAGTTTCACTGGATATCCGGATCTCTCGCCTCTTATCCCTTCCCTCCTCCTTTTTCTTAGGGAAACATCTGAGGAAACAGTTCATTAAATCTCCAGCCCGGTTTCAATGTTTTCCTCACAAACAAACTACTCTGAATAGCACAGGTAGTTGAAATGGTATTTTTGAATCTATTAGGTGTCTTTACACCATGCAATGCTTCAACTGGAGCTCCTCAAATGGCCAATCTCTACTGACTACCATGTTAAATCCACCACCCTTACAGCGCGAATAAAAATATTTACAGCCTAGTCCAACAAAGCTTTTGGTCTCTATAGCTAATCCTGCGCCATAATAAGTTATGCACAGGCCAATTTAACTCAGAGTTGGGAGCCGACTCGGCTGTAAGCTGTCTGTTAGGTCACCTCCACTGTTTTTATTAACAGATCTGAACTTTTGCTTGTCAAGTTGTTCCCTTTTGGAGCATTTTTAATGGATTTTTTTTTTTTTTTTGGCAAACAGTGTGGTTTGCTATGTTGTTAAATGTGCCATAGCACTAGTCAGCAGGTATCTGTCTGTGCAATGCAAACATACAGTCTATGCATGCATCATGCTAACCAATCTTTACACAACATTAGATGTTAAGTTAGCACTATCTTGTCCAAATATAATCATGAGCCAACGAAGAGGCAAATCCGATCTATAATGAGCCTGTTAATTTCCTATTCATCCAGCTGCACCCAAATTGGCTCCATTTCACTTAGATGCACTTGCAACATCTAAATGGCCAAAAACAACTGCTTCTGAGAGGGTCAACAGAAAGCCCGGGATGGGACCAGATGGAAGTTGACCATCAGTATCATGTCCCTCCAGGGATGAAGAGGACTAACCAGCTAAGTAGCTTCCAGACAAAAAAAATGCCTAAATTTGATGTCAGTTTTCACACCTACAGCATTTAATACATGCCTGGACTGAAATGAAACAATACTCATATTATTATGGCCAAAATACACTAATACTCTGCTCATGCATGCTGAATGCAGAATGGCATCCATTTTGAAATAACTGATGTGACAAGAGAAGTTGAATATTAAATATGTGTATAAGAAACAACTGTTTGCTGTTCAGGAGGCTGCTGTGGCACATTTGAATCATGAAATTAGAATGGTGAATGTAAGTTGGCTAGTTCTGCTGAGATATCCTGAATACTTGCAGGAAAGTATTACACTATATTTGAAACCCCTAAAATGGAAAATTTAACTGTGTAGGTGTGTGTGTGTGTGTGTGTGTGTATCGCCTCAAATCCTTCATATGAAATTATCTTGAAAATTATAAGAACATTTTTTAACATCACATTTTTGGGCTACAGCTCCATGGGGCCCCGTTCATTCATGAGCGCTGCCCATGCAGCTGGACATTCAGAAACTGGCAGCTTTCCTAATTAGAAATTGCCTGATCGAGGGTCCAAAAGGTGAGTCCTGCAACTCACTCAATTTTTTTTTATATGCAATCTACTATATAGATAATACACACAAAAAAAATGAAATATTTGTGAAATTGTGCATTTCTCATGCTTGTGTAAAAAATACATTTTTGTACACACTATATTTTTACATATTTGAATAATATCTACACTTAGCAATAAATCAGGAAATAAAAAAATGAATATGGTTGATTATATATTTTGTAGTATTTTTTACGTTTTTATTCCCAAGTCACCCTCATGCATTTGAAGTGAGTCTACTCAGATAGCAAAGTGACTCCAGACTGGATCCGCCCCCGAAGTTTTCACTATTATGTCGGCACTGTTACAGTATCGCTGCTGTTTTTGCCGCTGTTAGCCTCTGTTAGCCTCTGTTAGTGAAACTTACATTGAAACATTGGTGGACTCTGAAGCTTAGTGAATAAACTCTCATACTATATGAGAATGTAATCAATACTGGGAATAAATAAGCACGTTTATGCACATTTTTGTGTGTTAGAGCCCTGACTTCAGTTCAGGAGATGAGGCTTGAGGTGAGAAGGAAGAGGATGACATTTTATTCAGATCCCAGTCATCTTCTCTCTTTGCTTTATGTTTTTACTTCTTTGGTGAAGGGGAGCCCATCTCCAATGATAAAACATAGGTATGATCCTTCATATCTTGAGTCTGAAGGCGCAGGTGTGAATTTAAATGGCCCTACATGGAACACAAACACCTATGAGTTCTTTTGTCCACAATCTTTGGCATACTATGTAAGTGACTGGTCTCTAGCCACATAAGTAATACACCATTAGTCGGCAGGCAGATGTCCTTCCCAGCCAATGTACTCAAATATGGTGGGGTGGGACATTGCTTCCACAAACCTGTGCCCACTTCTGTGTATTGTTTATGAGAATGCATCAATTTGTTGAAAGACGTAATTACTCACTAATCTATGTATATGTATGAGTACAATATCCTTTTTTTTTCCATTAAGTAACCTCAAAAAATGACTGACTGTATCTTTAAGTCTCTCTTCACCTGTCAAAACTCATAATTATATTAATAAACTAGTTTTATTGTAAAATCTATATTTGTAAAGGAGCCAGTAACCACAGTGGTCAGTGGAGTAAAAAGGGTAAATACATCTCTATGAATGCAATGGGTGCAAAATACAAATACTGTCTTTACGAGCAATATTTAATCAGTGCTGCATCACCATCACCAAAGTCTTAGCCGACTCTTCTTGCAAAGCACTGATGTTTCTGTGTTCTTTTTCCTCATTTTCCACCTGAGAATACTAAAGTGCTTATCAGATCAATTAGAATACGATGCTAAGAAGCTACGTTCATCAAAATGTAAAAACACAATTCTGTCTGACCTAATTATAATACAAGAGCCTTTTTCCTTCCCTGCAGACGGCACCGAGGTGCTTTTATGAAACATACCGCTTTACTTTTTTTTTTATAAAGGCGCTGTCTCACTGTATGATCTTTTTGCTAAAACAATAATAAAGTGACAGAACAACATAATGAAATGGAATGGCACAGACAGGTAGGACAGGAACCAGTGAGTAACACGGGAGAAGAAAAGCTAAATAAATTTTGCATGCGCCTTGCAAATTCAGCCTAAGAGGCAGCGGGAAGCTCTGTGTGTGTGTGTGTGTGTGTGTGTGTGTGTGTGTGTGTGTGTGTGTATGTGTGTGCGTCTCCTCTCTCTCATAAGTGGGCGTTACACTGGCATAAGCCTTAAGAGAACTTGACTGAGTGCCATCCGGTGACACCCGCTTTTCTTTTTGTCTATCATTCTAGCCTTTTTCCTGCTTATTGTCATTACCCCTCCACCCACCTACCCCCCCTTTTTTGGCTTTGTCCCCTTCCTCTATCTCCTCCCCTTTTCTCCTCCTGTGGCCTCACACCATTCTTACCTGAGAGGCCACGAGTCACTGCTTCTGCTTTTCATACTTAACAGCCACCCATTCGTCCATCTTTTTACCTCCCCTCCCCTTTCGCTCTCTCTTCTCATACCTCCATCTGCCCCTCGCCTTTCTTTATCTGCCTTTAAAGCAGGAGGCAGGAAAAAGGCTAGCTGGTCCTTTGTGTGCCCAGCCTCAGTTTGTGCTCAGCCAAGCAGATACAGCTCTTAAATCCAGGCCTGGGTTTTGGCACAATAGGAAGGCTCAGGTCTTGTAAAAGGCCCTATGGTTCTGCCTGTCTCTTTCCACCTTTCTCTGAAAAAGACAGAGAGGCGGTTATTCTAAACAGGACGAAGAGTGGACGGAAAAGGGGGAACAAGATGCAGATGCTTAGAGGAGCGGACATAATTGTCTTCATCAAGAGTGCAGCAGCAAATATGTTCTTTACTCTTCTCACTCCCACTATCCAACTCCCCATCCCTGAGCCAAGCAACACTGGAGCCTTTTTTTCATCCCTTATTCTCCTTCAAGGCGAATGAATTAACTGAATGAATTAACACCAAGGCGGCTGCTGCTGTGATCATCATCATCACGTTACTCCTCATCAGCAGCAGCAGTTTTGACGAAGCTTTTTAACACCTATAAGGATTGCACTGCTGACACTGAGGCAGGAAGAAGCAAAGATGTCGACAACCTTATCAGGAAAAGAAAAAAAAAAAAAAGAGAGAGGAGAAAAAAAAACCCTCATCAACTAGCAAGGTATCACAGTCAGGCTGCTACAGTCTTTAGCCCAGAGCCTTGTCAAGTCTCTTGGCACTACTAAAGAAACCTTACTGCTGATGATGATAGGAACCGTAGGGGAGGAGGTGAGATGAGGAGGAAAAAAGCAACGGTGAGAGGAGAACAAAAAGAAGAACCAAATTTAGGAGTGAAGATGAGGGGGAAAAAAAGGAAAGGGTGAAAAGGTATAAAGGTGAGAAAAAAGATGAGAAGAGCATGGGGAAACAAGGTGTTTAAGTTGTTGATCACGACGGGGAGAAACACCATGTCTTCAAAGAAAGAGAAACACAGGGTAACATTTGAAGCAAGAAGATGGAGGTTTGAGAGGAGAAGAAGAGGGGGAGTCCACGAGAGCTGCAGTGAGGATTTTAATTAGCGGTAATTGGCCACCGAGGGAACAGAAATTGGGAGACGGGAAGCAGGGAGAGAAGAGAGGGGTGCATAACAGCCAGTTTTTGACAGAGTGATATCTCTCTTGCTTTATGCTTCTCTATTTCCTTCAGTCCTTTTTCTATCTGATCTTTCCCAGATCCATCTTGCTCTCCCCTCCATCTTTTTCCACCTCCAACTGTGCGACTCCCACTTTCCCCAAACAGTATCTTTTACTTTCTGCCAATTTTCCCCCCAAAACACAAGACAATATACTGTGCTGTATTTGGCATATGGGACACCGGAAAATAATATTTGCAATAATACTGAAAAGTTTATTACAGTTTAGTGAGATGCGGAAAACATTAAATGTGTTATCTGGGAGCTAAAATCTAAAAAAAGACGTGATAAACATTTGTGGGATTTTAAATGAAAGCAGGGCTGAGCTGTTTTGTGATTAACTGGGTGCACAATCAGTCAAATAATTACCAATGTGTGTTAATAATGTTTAAGTTGGCAGTACTTGCACCTATACAAGATGCAATAAAAAAAAATTGGTTCGACTCATAGAAATCAAAAGCTGTACCAGATTTAAATATGGCAGCCAACTCCTTTGAGCTGATCTCCTTGTGAAGTCCTGGACCAATTCAAGCTGTCCTCATTGACGAAAGTCCCATTCTGATCATTTCCACTTGTGCATTTGCAGTGCTCACTCCAGCATGTGAAAACGTTCATTTTGGGGTGGAGAGCAAAGTCACAGTGAGATAAATCTCATAAGCAGGGTGGGTCAAAGTGTGGCTGATATAGAAAACTGTGTTGACAGGCTGATCCTGCAGGAACAAACTCATGGCGCACATTCCCCGTGAAAGCCAACAAAAAAAAGGAAACAAAGACAGAAAGAAAACACGATTAACGTCTCCTGGGCATACTTCTGACCTGATAAGCTGCCTTCAGATTTGAACACTGCAAGAGTCTATCTGTATTGCACCTGGAGAAACACGTCTTGTCACTTGTAATCAGGGGCGTGGTGGCCATCGGGATGTTCGGGAGGTTTCCCGAACGGCCGGTCGTTTCCAGGCCGAACCGGCCGGTGATCAGAATTTTTTTTTTTTACCTAATTAAGCACAGCAGCGCTCGCGGCCTCTCCAAACCAAGCTCCCGGGCTGAATTTCAACCCCAGCCCACCGTGCTTGTAATGATTCTCGACATGATGGTCAGGTAAATCTGGCACAGAAATCGCACACGTGCACATGTGAGCATTTTTCATGGAACGATCTAAATGTAGCAGGAAAGCTGGAAGCGGTGCAGAGCCGCACAAGGGGAAAAAATTACCTTCAAAATAAAAGTTGTGGTTTATCGCTACAATTAACACATTTCAAAAGGTGCAACTTTTACTTTGAAGCCAAGTGGTCACTGTTTCTAGTTATAGTTTTAGCCTAAAGTGTATCTTCAGGTAGGTCAGCTCAACTTTAAATAATCTCAATGTTCTGGACCTGCTGGAGGGGAAAATAAGAAATACCGTGTTGCATGTCCAGCTTATTTCCCCAAGACACCAAGTAATTATTTATTGGACGTTTACACTGCTTGAACTGATCTCACGGGAAAACAGAACCGTCAGTAAGAAGTTGTGATAACGCGGCACTTATCAGTGAGATCTGGGAACATAGCAACATTGCTGAAAACAGATACAACTGGGAAACAAACAAAGGCTGCCATTTTATCTAGAAGTACAACTCAAACTGAGTTCAGCTGAAAAATGTAAGAGGGCACTGCAGATAAATACGGCGTGCTGAGGCTGATGTCTACACGCCGATAAAAGGTGCTGATATTGCTGTTTACCTTCTTTTGCTCTTTTAAGCACGTGTTGTTGTTTTTTTCCAGCCTGGGTCATTAAACCATTTGGTGATTTTCCACATTCTTTCCACACACAGAAAGCTAACAGGCGGCAGAGCCGGCTGCTTGTTGTCTTTATTTGGAGTCTTGTTTTCTAACTTCGTAATAATCCAGATCTTAACTCCAAATGTCAAAAATGTTTATATAATTAAGCAGTTTTGGATGTTTAAGAGTGGTTATGTAAACTCTTCACTTTACCAGGCTGAACATCGCTGCCAGTGGGTCTCGGAGCACATTTCTCCTCCAGACGTTGATGGGAGTGAATCAGGGTTAAATATGCCCAAAACACCTGCTGTCTGAGCCTGGCGTAGCTCTCTTTATTGACATCACTAAAGCCAAGCACTGCTTTTTCTAAATAAATGAAGTGAATGTGGTTGCCAGTTGTCTTATCGTTTGACCCACCCTCCTGCACCTTCTGTCCCCAGTGCTGTATCTCTGTGTGTTTAGCAGGGGGAGTAAAGCTGGCTGGGGAACAAGTTAGCAGGGTTGCAGCTGTGTTTATCGGTACACAGGTGAGCTCAAGGCCATGAGTCATCCAGACAACACACTGGCCCACGCTCCCTTGTCTGGAAACAGCAAAAAAACAATTAAATAAATAAAAAATTTGCACACACCTACACATGTGCAGAAACATCTTACAGCATCGATCAGGCTCACAAGTGAGCAGCGCACACAAACAGACGGCTCCTCTCCTAATTGAGTCCCTCCTAATTATACTGGCTCATGTGCCTCAAAGCTGACAGTTTCTGATTTAACTGTCTTTACATTTTGGCTAAGATTTGACTTCAGTCTGGGCCAGCTGTCATTTACCAGCTTTTCCAAATTGCATGCAACTGTTGCTAAACAGCAGCAGTAGTGTGGCGTGCACTTTGGGTGTTGCTAGGTTACGATACCAGGATGCTGATGGTTAAGTGGCTGCGGGATCATCGATGGACACTCTGCATAGAGGGCTGACAGCAGGTCTTCTGGACCATTTGGCAACTTGTGAGTCAGATGCTCTTGAAATCCCACATCTGGTGGCAAGCCCATACAAATCAAGATCAAAGTGTTGGCTTTGAGACTGAGCCCGTCTCTCAACCTTTCTGCCTCTCTCCTGTCGAGTTTCATTTTCATTTCTCTCTCTTCAGCTGTTCCTCTGCCTTCACGCAGTCCTCTGCCTGCTTTGTCATCCCTCCTTTGCTTTCTCTCTGTTGTTGCTGTCTTGACTCTCTCTCCCTCCTGCTGAGAGGTAATCAAGCCCTGTTGTGAGTGTTTAAGCATTGGAGCAGACGCATGTTGAATTATTCTCAGGACTTAATATTTTGTCTGGGAGGAGAGAACCAGCCTCCTTACCACACGCTGGGTAATGGCCACGCACACAATGAATGCAACACGGAGAGGGTGGTGCGCACGGATACATGCACACACACCCACACATGGTTAGTCAGTCAGTCAGTCAGTGAGTCAGAAAGATGTCAGTCACACAGATCTCATGCTGACAGAGTTACAGGTAACAGACTGATAGGACCTGACAGGCAGACCCCACTGCATGCAAGGATATACTGCACTGCACACTGTAGCCACCAGTATTATGAGTAAATGCAGTCTGTGCACCAGACTGTATGATTGCGTACAGGAGAGCAAAACAAATGCACACAAT
Organism: Cichlasoma orientale; assembly: GCA_034780415.1. NCBI lineage: Eukaryota > Metazoa > Chordata > Actinopteri > Cichliformes > Cichlidae > Cichlasoma > Cichlasoma orientale. The sequence goes on along the minus strand of JAVDPK010002773.1, from coordinate 287,667 downwards.
TACACATAAATATGCACCCATAAAAACCCACAGTGACAAGCAGCAGCATCCACTCACGCTCACAAAAATGACAGCTAACATCCTCAAAGTTAAACAAGTGAACCAACAAAGGAGAACAGACAATGTAAGAACTCATCTTCCCCTAATTCCTTTCAGTCTTCAGCTCCTCTCACATCTCTCCTCTCCTCTGCTTCATTTACTTCTTCCTCTCTCCTACTCTTTCCTTATCCATCTTTTCTACTCCTGCTCTCCATTCTGCCTTGAGCTCGCCTTTATCAGCGTTTCTTCTCCTTTTCCCCCCTCTCTTCTTTCCTTTTCTCTGCCACTGTGAACTTAAACTCTCGGTAGAACCAGAAGCTGATATCACACAGTCTCAGTGCAGCTTTAATCTCGCTCAAAAAACACACTGACGCACAATCACACCTGGGTGGCCATTATTATGCTCAAAGCTCGGCTACTGCATTATTTCCGTACCTATTAGTGTCATGCTCCTTTCTAACTCCACACCCCCAGATGTCTTTCATTTTTTTCCTGCCCCAACCTAAATTGTCTCAACTTTATCAGATTTTCCTCAGCGCTCTCTGGAGCCACAAATGGATTTATCCGACCTTCTTCACAATTTTAGAAGTAGTTCCCTAAAGATGTGAACAGACTTTGATGGACTGGACTGATATCCAGTTTAGAATAATTAAGGTATTATGACTACCTCCTCTTTGCCACAGTTTTTAAATTTTTGTCACCTTTTGCATAAGCCTTCAGTGCCAGCACAGCACTATAGTTCCACACAGAGCTCATATAGTATTAGTCAATGAGTTTTTGGGTGGGATGAGCAGCTGAGCTGACAAAGATGTAACACTGGTGGGGACACAGAACAGGTGAGCTGGCCGACTCTAACAAAGTTATATTCACTATTTGCTACAAAACAAGCAAATGAAAGTTTGTCCATGGTGGCCTGTAAATCTCTCTGCATTTGTGCTTCCGGCACAGCATCTTAATGGAGACCAGAGAGGCCTAACGATGATCTAAAGCCAGAACAAGATATATATGTTTGGCTCTGAGGCAAAAAGCTAGATTATTAGCTGAGCAACACTCCAAGAAATAATCCATGGAATTTTTGCTTCTTTTTTTTTTGTTACTGTGATTTCATCAGGCACGAATATTAGAGAGGGATTATTAGAGATCACTTGAATCGTCTGGCTTTTCAGCAAGCCAATAACGCTATATCGAATTAGCCCGTCCTGACTCGCACAAATGTAACCAGACAACAGAGTGATACAAGCTGCAGCAACTGCAACCGGTCCTCTTGGTAATAATGCACCATGTAAACGTGTACATTGATATGTGCAAAGAAATTTCTCATTTGAAACAAAATGTAATATTTCACATGTTATTGTATGTGGCTACGTCATAACGCTAATGCAATAACCTGAAATGTGTAAAATATATATCCGACATGTCCCCATTTTAAACGTAATCTGTAAAAGAAGCTCTTCTTCAACAGTTGCCCCAACTTGCAACCAACTGTCAGCAAACTTAATATGCCGGTTTCTAAAAATGAAAAAACTTCCATAAAATTGCCTTTAATTTAGCAGGACATATTCTTGTCCGTTAATAATGTGTCTGTTTTCTTACAGTCGTATCTGTTATGCTTTGATTATATTTATGTCTAGAGAATTTTCACAGAATTCATTTTTTGATGTTTATTAATAGAACATGAAAAATAAAATCTAATCAAATCCGTTTGTTACATTTGTTACAAAAGAAAACCACACGGAACTTTATTTGCGGTTTACATCATTTCATCCCAGTAAGACTTTCCAAAGTATTGAACTGTAGGCTTCTACAATGGGCACACAGTGTGTGACTGAACAATTCATTTTGGATTTTTTTTTTTTAATCAGTTGTCTTAAACCATAAACTTGACATTTCCTCAAATTAAATCATGTTTAATTTCCAAATTTTTCATTTTTTTTTTTTTTTAAATTACACTTCCACAGAGCATTTCTGATGAGGCTTCAGCGAACAGTAGATGAATAAACTGAAGGGTCAGATGCTTCTCTCAGCTCTTGTGTCAGGTTAAGGACATGATTTTCAGATACTGTTCATCTGCTGTAGACAGTGTTTTTTTGTTGTTTTTTTAGATCTGCCACTTCTTTTGTCCTCCCCTTTTCCAGTTTCCTCTTTTTTTCTTTTTCTAAGGACACATGCTGAGATATGCCAAGTTTTCAGCTAATAGCATAAAATACTATTTTATGCTTGCCAAATTGTATTTCTTTTTTGTAGATTCAACTAAAGAAATTGGAACAAAAGATGTGTTTCTGCAACAGGCTGCTAGTAACAAAGTACTTGAAGATACAACTTAAAATTGACACATTTTTATGCTGAATGGTTCATAGGTCAGTGTTAAGTGGCTAAACAAAAACAAAGGCAGTGTATGTGTGTGTGTGTATATATGACAGTGGTCAGGTACACTGAAAATGACTTAAAATGAGTGAAAAAAGGCAGCCAGTGTCAAAAAAAACCTTTGAAAAACCATCAGAAAGCATGGAGAACTATTGCTCAAGACCACTTAGTTTGGCTCCTTGGAAGCAAAACATAAAGAAATGAGAGGTTGACTCAAGACATTTGCACAGTAATGTACTTAAAGAAACTACAAGTGAGCTTGTCTAAGAGAGTTCAGGCTGTGCTGATGAATAAAGGCGGTCATACCAAATACTGGCTTTCAATCTCATCTCTTTTTGCCCTATATGTTGTATTTCCATGTATGTTTGCACATGTTTCAATAAAATAATGCACCCATTTTCTACTTTGCTACTAAAATATAAAGAAATAGCTGGCTCAAGACTTTTGCACAATACTGTAATCGCAAAAAAAACCAACACCAATAAAATCGATCATAACAAAAGGCTTATTTAGAAAAAATGAAGACCTCATACTCCTAATACTTGTGGTTCTCAGGGTTATTCAACTAAAATTAAATGGCTGAAATAAATCAGAAGAACTGTCAGTTCTTCTGATTTATGGAAATTAGTCAGATGTGTTGTAGATGTGAAGAAAGGTGCAGGAGAACACCTGGGAAAGTGCCTCCTGTCATGTTGACCCTACGGTTTCATCACATTACACAAGCTGCAGTGGAGTGCCACTTAATAATTGAGTGCCATTTACTTTGCTATAAATGGAAGCCAGTGAGTGATATTACTCTGGATGCATCAAGTTTCTGCTGCTACTTGGGTTTGAAGTGAAAAGGGAAAAGTGAGCTACTTTAAGTTCTCTCTAAGAAAGAAAAAAAAAACGCATAAGTTATTTAAACGAGTTTTTTGAAGAAACTCTTTATATTAAGAAGGCATGATTTCCTTATTTAAAGCATTTCTTAATTCATGAAGCTGTTTAACCTCCATTTTTCTAGTGACACTCAACTGTGCGGTTCTTTTTTTTCCTGCAGCAGCTCGCATCGCTGTCGCACTTTCCCACACATTCACACCTGGAAGCAGTCCAGCAGAACCGCATGGAGCAGCCTTACACAAACACTTTATACTCACACTTTGCAGGAAGGCTGTAGCCACAGGTAATCTTGGCCTCTCCTGTCTCACAGCCGTTGAGGGAAGCGCACTCCTTTTTTAGCATGGGACCAGCTGCGCGGTGGATTGCTCCGTCCACTGGAAAGGAGACGACAGGAGATTTAAAAAGTTGGCCTACTTATGTGAATCCCCTGCAATCTCACTACTTACAGCAGTCAGAATGTTGTTTGAAGTCCAGCAGACACTTTTACTGGAGTCAAGGCTTAGCGCTAAAAGGACTTGGATAATGTTGGCATTAGTGGTGAACGGTTGAATTTCCAGTCTTCTGCAGGTTACTAACTTTTCACCCCTAATCCTGCTTGCATCTGTCTCTCGATATGTCAGTCTTTTTAATGGATTTCAGGGCTACTGCCTTACTTAATTACTTGATTTAATGTGTTATTAAGGACTCAGCTGACTTTGACTTTTTGGTCAATTACTCTTTATTAATTAAATTTTCATAAATCCACATAATATTCAGAAATGTGTATCTGTCTTTGATCCCCACCACATCTAAAGAGCGTGACTGTGTTCATTTCCACGAGGGCAATGATGCGGCAGAAGCAATTTTACAGATGTGCCAATTACACTTTGAGCCAGATTCCATGCACCCCTTGCAGTCAAACACATTTCTTCAAAGTTCATTTTGATACAGTTTTATTATTATTATTATTTGCAGCATTATGAAACATTACCGTGCCTAATTCATATTTCAAAGAAAAAAGCAGATTTAAATAAATGACCCTCAAAATCGTGCAAAGCAACATTCCTCCCCATGAATCACTCTTCAGAGCAAACACACTGAATTTATGACTTTAATACAGAGACAGTATAAAAGTATTGGTGATTTTCTGTGATTTGATTGACTCATTGATCACTGATCAGCTGGGGACTGTTGAGGTAGTTGGATAGGAGGAAATAGATGCAGGTCCAACCCAGAGTCTTCCAGAAATTACATTTTTCAGCAGCCAGTTTCTTTTGTGCTGTTTTGTCATTTCTTTTGTGAAACCGTTCAAGTATTTTAGGCTGTTTTATGTGCTTATTTGAAGATTGGTGAAAGGAAATTAAGGAGCATACGAGATTAGAAATTATGTACTTGAACAAGGGACATTGTGGTTCACAGGCTTTAGCTTAACAACCGAGGCCAGCAGAGCACCCACGGCTGTTTTTGAATGAAAATAAAACACCACGTTCACTGAAAACATATTTAATTTAATTGAATAATGTTGAATAATGAAGGACTAATGCCGTTTTATGCTTTTTGATGGTTTTGGGGAAGCCACAGCACTCAGTTAAGGGGAAAGATCGTGGTTCTGCTCAGAGAAAAGTCAACAACGAGGAGAAGCATGAGTAAAGAAATGATCACTTAATTTATATTTAATCAAAACCACTTCAACATTTTTCCCAAGCCTTCAAAAATGTAGTTTTGTTTGCCTAAACCTAAACACAAGGGTCCCGTTTCAACTGCAGCAGAAGACCACACTGGGTGCCGCTCCTGTCAGCTGAGAACAGGAAACTAAGGCTACAGTTTGCCTGGCTCACCAAAACTGGACAAGACAAGGTTGGAAAAACGTTGTCTGGTCTGATGAGCCTCGAATTTTGCTGCAACATTCAGATGGTAGGGTCAGAATTTGATGTAAAAACATGAAAGCATGGATCCATCCTGCCTTATATCAACAGCTCAGGTTGCTGGTGGCGGTGTAATGGTGTGGGGGGCTTTTTTTTTGGCACACTCTGGGCCCCTTACTGCTAATCGAGTGTATAAAGCCGAACGTGTCATCGAGGACACAATGTACTTCAAATAGCCCGCTGTCTGCGGACCCCTGGCAACAATTACCACAAAAATACTTGTTGTTACTACAGTGTACCCATCTTCCATCTTCTAATGGCTGCTTCCAGCAGGATAACACACCATGTCACAAAGCTCAAATCTTCTCAAACTGGGTTCTTGAACGTGACAATAAGTTCACTGTACTCAAACGCAGCATCTGCTTTTTTCCTGATAAAAAGTCTGCAGTACAACATCCATGGCAATAACACTGTGATACACGACGTAACCATAAAGATACGGTGCTGTTTTAGAGACAGTGGAAACAGGGGAAACGAAAGACAACTTTCTGGAGTTAACAACAAGTACAATAATTACTGTAACTGCAACTGAAAATGTTGTCAATGAATAATGTAATTACGCAATAAGATGATGTAAACAAGCCACCCCACCAGTCCAATAAACTTGAAAATGTACAAAAATAATCTTTTCAACTCCTAACAAAATGGATGATTGTGTCTCGTTGTGCGTTTGTCTTTGTGTGTGTGTGTGGTGTGGTGTGCGTGTGTGCACGCGTGTGTGCATGTATGGCTGGTCCTGGGTCTGGGGCTTGCTGTGCCTCACCCCCTGTGGGACATGTTTGCTCCTCACTGGTCACCGCTGCCCACTTGGGAGGTGGGCACGCGGTGGTTCCGGGGCACGAGGCTGAGTGTCTTGGCGTGGTTGTTGACCCGCTCCCTTGGGGGCTGTAGTTCGTGTGGGCGTGGGCCACTTCTGCGCGCAGGGGGTACTCTGCTCTGCGTTGGGCAGTTCTGGGGCCTTGGGGCCCTCCCTTGGCTCGTGCAGGGAAGACTGGCCTCTCGCGAGGTCGGCTGCCCGTCGTCACTGGTTCTCCAGGACTCTTTCCCTTTGGCTGTGGGAACCCCAGCTGGGACCTCCCTCCTCCTTCTCTGGGGTTGGGCACACGGTCGTCATCGCGATGTGTGGTCTCGGGTCTTCAGTGCTCATAGGGGCTACGGGCTGCCTCGGCTGCCTGGGCTTCCTGAGTCTGGGGGTCGTTGACACCCTCAAGTACGTTTCATGACAAAAGCACGCACACAAAGGCATGTACGCACACCAGCAACAGAACAAGAGGGTGCGTTTGTTGTTTGCTGCATTCTTCTGTTTCAAGTGCTATCTGTTGTGGGGGGGTTTGTATTTTTTTTACAGACGCAGCAATTGGTGAGCATGCAGACAATAATTTTGCTTGCTTAAGCTGCTGGACAAGACAGCTTTACAAAACAAACAAAAAAAACCAACCCTAACATCCACTGTTGGTTTGTTTTACACAACCACTGCTCACTTCTATTGCTAAAATGAGTTGCCAGAAACATGCTAAAATGAAAGCAATGTGTATGCAGACTAACTGTGAGCTTAATGTGCTATAAATCTCCAGGTCTGGCAGATTGTAGAAAACGCAGTTGCGGGCGGCCGCCCTCCTCGCAGCGATTACAGCAGCATGCTATTTTCTACTTCTACTCCACCACATTTTGCAAAAATACGGACTTTTCACTACATTTATTTTAGAGTGCAGCTGAGATTATTAATAAATATTATTAACATGAATTATGAATGTAAAGACAAACTATCCAGTTTAAAAACAGAGTAAGATAAACAGCAATACTATAAGGTAATAACCAAAACAGGAAAAATGTCCATCCATACAATCCATTGCTTATCCAATTGAGGGTTGAGGATGTGGGGATGGGTGTGTGGAAGGAGGGCTGGTACACCCTGGACAGGCTGCCATTTAAACATGTGCGCTATGATGCTTGTCACCGCTTACTCAGAACGGTTTAATAGCATCAGTCCATATGCCAGAGCTCAGCACATCGGTCCGTGGTTCTTATCTGTCTCTCTGCGTACAGACCAGCTGTTACAGTGGTGTGCTTTGCTAAACTGAGCAGCTCCAGGCGGGGGTCTGGTGTTATCTGAACGTTACTGTGTTAAGCTGGCATATCGCAGAAAGGGATGGCACATTCTGGAGAGGCTGCCAGTAAACACGCAAACATTTAAACATGTGCCTGCGTTAAATGTGTGAATACTGTTCATACCGTAAATCAAAAGCATCCCTTTAGTTTAACTTTCAGCAACTTTTGTAAGAGCGATGCACTGCTTTTCTAGAATATCGCATCTAACGTTTGGAATTAAAATTAACCCAAAATAAGACACATCTGTCAGAAATGGGTTTGTCACAGCACTGTGATAGTTGTCAGCACTGGTTCAAAATAGTTCAATAGCATCAATCCATATGCCAGAGCTCAGCACATTGGCCCGTGGTTCTTATCTGTCTCTCTGCGTACAGACCAGCTGTTACAGCGGTGTGTTTCACCAAACTGAGTAGCTCCAGGCGGGGGTCTGGTGTTATCTGAACGTTATTGTGTTAAGTTGGCATATCACATGCGGCGCTGAGCTGTGGTGTGCCATGTCATGCTGTGCCATGTTGAACTGGGCCACGCTGTGAGCGAAGCACAAGTGCGAGGGTGTGACAAACAAGTTCTGAACAGTGGCTACCTCCTCAGGGTGCACAGAAACGAGCTCAGATATGTGTGTGCGCGCATGTGAGTGATATACTGTGTGTGTGTATATCCTTGTCAAAGCATATGTGCAGCTGTGGACACTATTTATGAGTGTATTTTAAAGTGTACGTGTGCCGTGTGTGTGATGAGTCCTTGAGGTGACACAAAAATACGCCGCACACCAACTTTGAAGCAGGCCAACTCTGAAACAGAGAACAAGTGTGATAAGATGGAGAGATGGAAAGGAGAAGAAGGGAGGGGAATAAGCAAGAGCAGCAGATGTAAAAATAGTCTGGAGGGAAAAAGAAACAAGCAAGAAAAACAGAATCAAAAAAAGAAACGCAACTGAATTGGAAACTAAACCAACAATAGCTTTTGTTTTGTTTCATGCTGCATATTTGACAGATACATAAATGTGTGTGCGCATGTGTGTGCATGTGTCTACTAGTGCAAACTGGCCTTTTCCCCCTCCAGTCTTCATGAGTGGACTGTATAGCCTTGAGCAAAAGAAGTGCTTTTTGACCCAAGTACTGCCCGGCTCTCACTCTCACACAGCTGTAATACAAGCTTGTGAATGGAGGTGAAAAACATCCACTGTGAGGCTTGCACACACACACACACACACGCACACAGAGCTACACACTCTAGAGCACATATGCATGAGTGCACATACAGCTTTAAATACAGCTGAATGCCAAAATTAAGGAACACGTGTCGTGCCACAGAAACACTGTTTGGAAAACATTTAATTTGGGAATTTATTGTGACCACGAAGGACGGCAAACTGCTGATTCCCGCTTGTTACTATGACCCGCACATCGGATGCAGGGCCAAAGGGGTTGCTGAAATCTGATTTTAGATCCCTGGTGCTAAGGTGTTAGCCTATTACTGGCATGGATGAATGACTGAGCAGGCCTTCTGAGTTCAAGTCCCCTGAACGAAAGCCTCTGTATGAAGTGACCAATCACAATCTTATTTGGAGAGTCACACAGGGACACAACCCAACCAAAGAGGAATGAAACATGCCCACGGAGACACACAAAAGATTACTTTTTAATTCCAGAAGCCAGCACTTCCTCTCCTTTTAGCTGCAAATAAGATCATTTCAATTACACACTCAACATATTTGCTTTCACATGAATCTTGCTTTGTGCATTTAGCACAAGGCGGCTTTGATATTGTCGTGTTTCAATTATATTGCTCCTTGTCAAATGGAGATGAGAGGAGTAGAGGCAGGAAAAAAGTTCTCTCTCTCTTGCTCACTCTCTCTCTCTCTCCCTGGAAATAGCTCGAACCTGGTGAGTATGGTTAATAAATATCCATATACCTATTTAACCGCTCCATGACTCCCACCTCTTTAACACAGAGAAGCTATCCCTTTCACGGCACTCACTGAACACAGACTATGTTAGCTTTCTTTCAGTCTACAGTAACTTCTGACTCCGTGGGAGCCGGTGTAATAGCCCAGCATGAGCACTGCATGCTACTGAGTAGATTCAGACACTGTTCTGTCACTTGAATGCTGCCAGAAATATGACGGGGGGATTCATGAGCAGAGGGGAAGCATATGAAAGATGTGCTTGAAGCAAAGCTGCACCTGCAGTCCCTTTTTAATGCAGACACCTTTACAGTATGTAAAGGATTGTGAGCACCAACATTGCACTACTAAATATTAGCAGGTTTGTTGAGTTACTGCATCAAAATACTTGGAAGGAGAACAAGATAACTCTTCTGCATATGTATCTGAAATGGTGCACTTTTTTTTTCCAGTGATGTTTCAATAGTATTACTATTGACCAGCATCTATACAACTTGGTTTTAGCAAACCCTAATAGCAGTCAGGTGATCAGCCCAGCTCACTCCCTTTTCATCGTATTTTAACACAAGGGGTTAAAACCACTCTTATCCCACACTGGATGGCACACTGACATGGCCCAGAATCAGAAAACAAGTTTCAGGTTAAGTTTAGGCACTAAAACTACTTAGTTAGGTACTGCCTAACAAAGGAGGGTAGGTAGTACCTACTGTAGTGGGAGTAATCTACCAATGGGAAGGTCCCTGGTGATCCCTGGTTCTTCCTGGCCACATGTTGAAGACACTAAAGTATTAAAAATACTAGCGGCCACCAGTGCATATGAGCCTTGGTAACTTTATTCACCATATCATTTCAAAAGCAAATGACTTTGTAAGAACCAGGAATAAGAAATGCTAAAATCATAATAAATATAAACCACTGAGAATATTGTCACTTTCTGTGATTGGCACTGTTAAGGTGGGAACTACAGTTGGACATTCCATTACGATCACAGAGGTTTCTCACTAATATTCTGCTCAACTCAATAACATGTTAGCTTTTATATGTTATATGCCACGGAAATAACATTGAAAGCTGAGATGCTAGAGTGACTAATCAGATGAGCTATTACATACACACCCAGCAAATTCTCAGAGCCATTTTATCCAAGCCAAAAGGCGTGGGTGAAACACCTTTTTGATGCCATTTTTTGCTGGGTGGTCATAAAATGAAAAGACAAATTATTAGTGCATTAGCTGTGTGATATTTTACCTCAAACATGCAACATGGTCTTCATCACAAAAGAATACTGAAAAATGGTTGACAGACAATGAAGGTTCTTGGCATGTCAGAGGTGATATATATGATCAGTCTGTGCGCAATAACTGACACCACAGTGCTTTGTGGACTTTAAATGACCAAGCAGCAGTTGCTGTGTTACTGTTTCTCTCACATTTTTCACCCGATTTTAACTATACTGTTGACTGCAACTGACGTGCTTATTAGTGCAAGCAGGAACATAAAAATATGTCCTTTCAACCCCATAAGGAAATGAGTGCTGTTACTTTCTAGACCTAAAAAAAAGCTTTGCTTCCGGTGACCCTGCCTTATGAGTTTGAGCCTCCTCCCCCCCGTCATAATTTTTTATTGGCAAAACTAAGTAACCTTCAATATTACTTAAAATCCCAGATTTTATGTGTCACAGCAGCCACAAATGCTTATCAATGTAAAAATAAATAAATAAATTCCCTGCCTGCAGAGTCACCCCTGAAACACCTATGTCACCAGAAGCGAACACAATTTATTAAGCTTTAATGTATGAATCCTCACAATGTATTTTTACCTGCATTGTAATGACAGTGATTACACTTCATTGCCTGTTATTTGTCAAAGCTCTATGTAAACACACCAACTCTCGTTATGGTAACATAATAAAAAAAAATGGAACACTTAAATCGATGCACCATTTGAATCCTTTGAACCTCGTCATCTTTTTTACTACAAACTGCAGCAATACTGACAGAACGTTCCAGGCCACGTTCACATGAAAGGCAAAAAAAAAAATCTAAATAGAAACAATAAGTGTGGAAGATCTTTAAATACTTCTGCTATGAACTTGTACCATGACCTCAAAACCCATTCACTTACAGCAATCTGACAGCAGAAGGGTTATTATCATTATGAAAATTCACTGAATGCAAATTGGTAAAAAAATCTTTGAATCTCATTTTGTCAAAACACTGACACACTGGTGGTACATATTATATCGCACCATTGAAAAACCTGCAAAATAAAAAAATGTATGAATTGTCTCAAGGCTGCCAAACTCCAAAGTGTCAGAGATTGTCAGTAGATGTAGCTTAGCTATCAGCATGAGAAGCCTATGATATCCTTCCTCAGTAAATACACCTATGGCATGGTTGGAAAAAAAAATCCTAAGTGACCTCCTACTCAAGCTATTGCGTTCACAATATTTTCAGTAAACTTGACCTCTGGCCTTGAGGTCGAGGTCACCAAATTCAAACTCATCTGGGATTTTTAGTAGATGCACCTACTGTATGAATTTAAAATCCTAAGCGACCTCTTTCTCGAGTTACCGCATTCACTAGATTTTCAGAAAACTTAACCTCCGGCCTTGACCTTGAGGTCAAGGTCACCAAGATTCGAACATATCTGAGATTTTTAGTAGATGTGCCTATGGTGTCAATTTGAAAATCCTACAGCACCTCGTTCTCAAGTTATCATGTTCACAATGTTAGGTGTCCATGCCTCCTGCTGCCCGCGCAGCCGCCGAGCCACACGCCCACCTGGTGGTGGTGGGGCTGGGGGCAACAATACCCCATCAGCTTTTCAGGCTGAGGGGTAACAAGTGCTTTGAGTGTTGAGTTATAGTATAACTATATAAGTATCAGTCCATTTAGCATTTATATTGAGAGGGGGGAAAAAATAATTAAAAGACAAAAACTTATCACATTTACAGCCAACTTCTCTGACATTTTTGTGGCTACTGTGGTTACTCATCCCATGACATTGACAACATTGGTTGTTCAGATGTTGATGGATTCCTGAACTGTACTGGACTACCCTGCAGGTTGAAAATGAGGCTAAATGGGTACCTAGTGCAGTACAATGTAAAGTTAAAAGGTCCTGGTCAAGCATCAGCACGTGAAAATCTGGGGGTGAGAACACGTTCATTTATAGTCCCTGAGGGATGAAGTCTAATGACTTCCTCTGGCGCAACCAGCAGGATGACCTGAGTAGTTCTGAGTTATATGTAATAAAACCTATTGCTTGGATTTCTTTGCAATTTGAATGCCTCCCTAAAGATGAAGTGCCAGCATAACAGACTAATGTTAGTGTGATAAAGTGCAATAATAACCTATTTAATGGTCAGACTGTTAAGTAGCATTATGTAATGTAATCAGCGGGTTTTGATATGATGACCAGGTGTTTGGTAGATTAGTCACAGCAGGCCACCAGAAAAATGCCATTACAGCCCAGGTGTTGACTTTATCACAGCCGAAATTGCTTCTTTCACATTTATAATGCATTCTTCCTAATGATCAAGTTAGCTATTAAATGTTTTTGTTTTGTTTTGTTTTTTTAAGAAGTTAACGTCCATTGTTCAAGAGATAAGGGTGAGCTTATTAATTGATTATAACTTTTAATGCACATGAGGACATGATAGGAATCTTTTCTACTCACGACAAGTACTGTAAAGTAGGCCTGTAATTTTGTATGCCTTGATACTAAAACACAGTATTCTCTGATAAAATACTGTTTGCGACACACGAACAGTTAGGACAACAACGACAGTGTGTTATAAGAGATGCACCTTGGAGAGAATTGTGGGTTTTCACTTTTTTACTCATCTTTCTATTTTCACTGCAGAGCTCTTGCTCTCTATTGTTGGTCTTTTTGGAGGCTTGTTATTGATTTCCAGAAAATATCAAATGTCAGTAAGATTCATGATGTAAGCAGGCTGCAACAGTTTCTGTTAATGTTGAAAATGAAACTTTTCAGGACCGCTGTCTTTAACTGATTTAAATATAGGACCCCGGGAAGATCAATCGGAATTTCGTGACTTGCTTGATTTCTAGCAGGGACTTGATGTGCTTAATTCTCGCTAAAGTAACTTGGGAGTGTACAGCACTTGAACCTGGCTTACTAATGACGCAGTCACACTAGAGTAAAAAAAAAGAAAAGGAAAAAGAAAAAACATGACAACCTCTTTGCCACTGTGGGGAGAGAGAGAAAGAAAGAAAGAAAAAAAATCAGTGGTTGCCCGGTGATTGCATTGAATCGTTTTGCTGTTGGAGAACAATTGCAAGTAGTTGCGGCAACCAATTGGTCGCCTGGTGGCAGACAACCTGTCACCAATCGCAGTCTGACTTGAACTGACTGCAGTCACTCTCAGACAGATTGCCGAAGGTCTGGAAACAACTGCTGTCTCACTTCTAAATGCAGTTGCACTGCAGTCCTGTAGCAAATCCATCACTATCTGCGGAGGTGTTCCTGTTTTAAATCTATGAGGTTCTGGCTGGACTCTGAATGTACGTATTTGTTTAATGGGAATTTCTGTATATGTAGATGGCTGATTTATCAAAAACAGATTGCTTGTAATTGTCAGCTTGACCCGATTCACTTGCAAACTGGCACCACACCGACTCCTCCTTATTGCCATTTTATCAATGCTTCGATGCACCAAAGTGGCTTTGAAGATTGCACCTGCCTGTGAGTGGTTGCAGACCTGGTCCCCATCTTCAAAGCAACCATTTCAAAGGCAATGAGATTGCAAGTTCACTGCACATGGGTGCAATCATTTTGGTCGTGCCACCGTCTCCATCCACTGTTTTCTCTAGTATAACTGCGGCATAAGGCAGTGATTTCAGACACAAAAATAATAATATTCCAGCAATATGGGTGTCTGTAACCTCTCTCCAATTCTCTTATTGAATATATGTGCTTTTATTATCTTTCCTTATTTGCTTTTGGTCTTTTATTGCATAAGAACTAGATTTTGTGAAGATTGTATTTGTATTTTTTGTGTTTATAAATGCAATTTTTTTTAAAATATAAAGAACCACTGGAACCAGAAAAACTGAAAATCACTTTTCCTTTAGAAGCAAAAAAGTCAAACCGGCATTGCCTCAATATACAATAGCCCGTATCAGTATCTGTATTTGCCATTTAGACACTGAGTCAGAGGCAATCCTCCATAAATGAGCATCAGTGTGGTGTCAAAGGATACTTGTTGTTCATTCTCCACTGACTCCACCATGTAAATGAAGCAGATGAACTACTCGACCGTTAACCCTAATTGGCTACACCTAATGCTACCAATAGACATCAACCGATTATAACAAATTAGCCATGGAACACATTTATATCCCGACACACACAAACACGCACAAAAGATGAAATGTACCAAAATAATTTCCATACTAAAACACACAATGTTCATTATTTAGTCTTGATTATCATACTAAATATCACTTCAACATTTTCTGCCACTGAAACTCTGTCTTTTGGGGAATGAGTGATGAAGTGTACAAAAAACAAAAAAAAAAAACAATGGAGAGATGCAGAGACACTCACACACAGAGAGAAAGACGAGACGGGAGATTGAAGAGCACAGTTGGACAAAAAGAAATGGCTTTGGAAGGGGATCAAACGTAAAAAAAACAAAAAAAGGGTGTGTAGGTGAAAAGAGTGGGAGAGGCTAAAAACAAAGGGCGAAGAGATGAATGTTAAGCAGGGTTCCAGAGAGAAGAATAGATTAAAAGGATGCTATGCATGGATGGATGCAGGAAGGATTGAAATTAGTGTTTTGGCTTCTTTAGCCTGTTAAACAGGCGGCTGACCAGTTTAGGTGTTATCACGTCTCCCTCGCAGGCTCTGTATTGACTGACTCTGGGGGAGAGAGGGAGGGGACGTAGGGGGACTGTGAAGTGATAATTGGCGATATGCTTACCTGGCGAGGAGCCTGCAACCTCCAGCAGGGCACAAAAAACAAATACACACACACACACAAACACACATACACACACTCTCCTCTATTGTTATATGCCACGACAAGCATTACCTCCAACCACCCATCCTTAGCAAACACATCCAAATATAAGAAAATACACACACACACAAAAAGGTAGCCTGGCATAAGAATAAAACCAATCCTGATCTCTCTCCTATGGAATACTAATACGATTGCCCTTGCCAGCTGACCTCTTATAGGCCAAACAGGCTGTCTGTCAAACTAATGGGGCGGAACGCTGGCATATTGCTTTCCCACAATCCCTCAGCAGAGCTGGGACACTCATTTACTTCAGTCAGCTTGTTGCCAAGGCAACATTTAGGATGGTTCTGGTGGTGGATGGACGCACAAACACGCACGCTGCTTTTCGTACCGTTCTGTACATGCACCTGTGTACGTGCAAACTTCGGAACACGGACTCACAAACAAACGCAGTGCAACCTGTGAAATTTTACTACTGTGAACTTACACACACACACACACACACGAGTGTTGCTAACAGCAGTGAAACAGATGAATTTATGTATGCAAGTGACAGCACTGTCTGCATGCGGAAGGTACACTAAGTGCTCTTTGTCTCTAGTCTCATCTCCATGCTCCAAAACTCTCTCCCTTCATTCACAATACATGCTCTTCTGTTCATTTGTTCTGAAAGGCAAGCAGACAAGCCTATTCTTCTCCGCCTGTATTTTTCTCCTCATCCAGACAAGGAGAAAGCAAAAGAAAGGGCTGCAGACACACAGGGACCAGAGCCGAGAGACTTCCAGCACCCGGTTTCAAACTCCATCGCTGTTCTTGTGGATTGATTACAGATGTCATCTAATGCAAATTCAGCCTGACTTTTCAGCTGTGCAACATTTTTTTTTATTGTTTCCCCACAGAAATGGAAAAAAATGCAAGAGGATGAAATTTTAATTGGGGCCGAGCTCGTCTATTGTGCACCGTCTTAAAACCTAAACCAATCATACACAGGCAGTGTCTTCATGGCTGGCTCACATCCTGTGCAATCTGTCCCTACAGACCCAGAGCAGGCTCTCTGACAGCAACTGTCTGTGCGTCTGTAACTGTGTCTCTGTTTGAAAACAGCACATAATTGCAAGTGAGGGGTTTAAATGTTGAATGATCACATGATTTGGTGTGTCAAGTGCTAAAAGTTGGATTCCAAATCCTCATTTTTAGCTTAATATTTTGCTCATATTGCAGCTTGAAAAGTGTTTTTAGCTGGTTTCTGTGATTACTCTGCGTCTAAGAGGATAAACTACAACCAGGCAAACTGCGTCCGGGTTCACAACCTTTGTTTCATGGGTTTGCGCCTTGTGATATCAGTCTATTTTCTTATGCGCTTATCCAACTAGAGGTGTGGTGGGTGACCAAGGGGTAACCTCCAGAGCTGAAAAACAAAGCCAACGCAGAAGTGGCAAAAATGGAAGCTTGACGACTTCAGGCCGATTTCAAAAGCAAGTCGGTCCCCATACTGCAGGCTCCCAAGTCAAAATTCTCAACTTTTCAGCATTAAAAAGCTATTTTACGCCTGTTATAAAAATCAGGTTCCCCCTTGTAACAACTGGGGCGAACCTGCATAGTGGAGTTAGGGGTGAAGCCATGTTTATTGACAGGTGTCCCAACACAGGCAGCTAAAGCCATTAAGCATCTGCTAGGCCTCATCCACTACTTCTAATCATTAATCTGGACCTCTTCCATATGTGTATGTTTTCTGTTGGTGATTTTTTTAATGGATTATCTGACTAATATTACAGCTTACTGTGCAGTAAAGACCATCTCAGAAGTTTGTGCTACAGTCTACTGTTTTATTAGGCCATTACTACATTACATTAAATGACCCTTTTTTCCATACTAGGTCATTTCTGGCTCCAAAAAAAATAAACAAAACAGAAGAGAACAAAACAAAACAAAACAAAAAAAACATGGCAGTGGCCAAAATGTTGAAACTTTGAAATGCAGTGTCCAAAACCAGTGGATGATTTCACAATGGCTATATCCATCACACATCATTGTCTATGGAGATGACACTAAGAAGGAGGTGAGGTCCTCGACAAGTCTGCAGTCCATCTCAGGGTTAATGCAAAGAGACAGACACTCCATTTATGCCCACTCACACACACACAGCCAATTTAGAACCACTAATTAACATACTCTGCATCACTTTGAACTGTGTAAGGCCTTGACTATATTCTGGTGTGGACATGGACACCTAGACACCTGATGGCCAAGCAGTCATTCCTGTTACACTCCTTTGAAGTCCACTTGAAGTGTGCTGCCTGGGGCACTTCTGTAGTTGGTACACTGTAATGTAAATTCTCTGATGATGAGTCCACGTAGTCACAAAAAACAGGCAGATCCTCGCGCTCATCACCTGATGACGAAATTTATGTCGCGTGGACATGAGAAGACTCTAGCAGACTCATGGAGCTTTTTGAAAATTGACTATGGAATAGGGCTGCAACTATCGATTATTTTACTAAGAGTATTCTATTGATTGTTCCATCGATTAATCAAGTAATTGGATAAGACATACTGTTCTTATCTGCGTACTTCTGTAGATTTACTGCAGATTTTTCAGAGTGTAAAACAAACAGCTCTTTTCTTCACTTGAAACTTGCTGATCAGGTGGTTGATGAAGGCCCTCCAGCAATTTCCCAGTAAAGGTTTTAATCGTGGTTATAGGTGATCTGAGGTGGAGGAAATCTATCAGACTGACGACTAACAGCCCTCTTCCGTGGAATCTTCTAAAGATATAAATGTCATGTATTGATTTTTCTGTGTGATAAGTATTTATATGTTTGCCAAATGATATGAATAAAGGCTTTAAAAAAAGAAAAGAAGAAAAGAAAAAGTGTTGCTGCTTTAGACGGTAGAAAAACGTTTCCTTTCGTTCCACCTGAGCTCACCGTCTCGGTAACAGCTCCGCCTCTTTGTGCTTGCTGTGCGTGTGCAAACAGAATGCACGTAAAGCATCCGCTTAATGTTGTAATGCTTTGTATCCACACCTGTTGTCCTAAATATGTGTCTATTGCGGGTCTATGTTTAGTCACTAATCAGGGATTAAAGAATAAAAATATTTTGATGGAGCCCCTCGGTACCGAATGGGTGACGGGTGGGGTGGTGGTGGGGTGTCCTCGTCGTTAACGAACATCGCTTGTGCCAATGGCAATGCCCACTAGCAAACTGGGGCACTAGTGATCCGTTCTGGTACCTTAACAGCTGAAATTATCAGACCAGCGAGCACAACACACACGCGAGTGCAGAGAGCAGCGGAGGCCTGGAAAAACGTGTCAGCGATTTATGCACAGTATCATTTGTATAGAACTTCTTGAGGCCCCGTCTCGCCAAACCTGAGTTCTACAAACCTTCAACATTAACAACCACAGGTGTGTAGCTTTTATTACTTTTATCTCGTGAGGATCTCAGCATAGAATTGTGGTTTCTAGCACTCTGGCAGGTGTTTATATTGTCAGTCTGTCTCTCTGCTTGTCTACTGACAGATTGTGTCAGCACGATAGCTTTACAACCATGTAAAGCCTTGTCCACATATAAAATGATTTGTAAGTTGCACATTGCTTTGTAGGTGACAGCTTGCTGCTAGTGGATATTCCGAGTTGTGGTTGCTTAGATAACCCTCTTGCATATTTCTCACCCTATCATATGTAAACTGTGTGTTTACCCATTTCGCATTGCCAACAGGCGCTTTATTTGTTATACACCGACAAATTTCAATGACATTTTATATCTAGTCACTACATCACTGCTAGTCTGTCCTTCTGCGCCCTAAAACCTTGTTAATGGTCATTTGTTGTGTTGCGCGTCAACTGTGTTGTCATCGCAGTCCGGCCACCATTTATACCGGTGCTTTATGTTCCCTGGACTTGCAGCAATCTTTTCCTGAACAATAGGCCTCATCACTCAGAAAAAAAAATCAAAAACCTCTGCATCAGCACTGAAACAGAAGTAGAAAAAATTTGAAACAGGAAGTAAAGTTTTTCTCAAAGTTTTCTCCAGAAAGTCTCATCTTTTTAAACTGTTGAAGCAGCGTCCTTTGTATTAGTGTGAGAATCTCTGATACTGTATACTTGCATCTTCAACACAGCAGCATGGATATTCCAGGTTGTGGTTGCTTTGATCCAGGACAGAAAAAACTGAGAGACAAGCCAAAATAACACCATCAGCTGTGAAGTCACTTTTGGCATGCACCACTATTCGTGAGGGCGATAAACTAGGTGCACAGTGCGATCAGGAAACTTCGCTTCAGGTGTGCAGTTGAAATCAAAATGAAGGCAGAGGGCAGGTGCTTGTAGATATAGAAAAAGATTTCCCCGCTGGATTGAAAATGGTCTAAAGATATTGCAACAAAGCTATAAAAATTACGGTTGAGTGACAATATTACTCGCAAGCTGCACTTGTGCTACCAAATGAAAAAAGAAACAGCAGTTTTCATCCTTAAAGATTATTTTCAATGTCTTGAAATGCAGAAAACAGCTGCGAACATCAGTGAAGGCTGATAAAAAAAAACTTTTGGAGGCCACAAAACCGTGGAAAAACACTGCGCCATACATCCCAAAGGTACACACTGACATATGGTGACCTAGAAGAAGAATCTGTCTTGGCTCTAACAATTTAAACAGCTTCCATTCAAAGATTAAACTGATATATGTTCATGTCTACATGAATAAATGTTTATACAAAGATAATGGTAACTGTCTGGCTGACTAAACCTCTATCATCTTGGCTTTCTGTTCTATTTAGAAAATCAATCAAAGCAGTGAAATGTTGAAATGGCAGATAAGCTCAGGAATAAATGAGCAACAGCAGCCAGTGGACATAAAAAAGGTTAATTTCCTGCCCTTGAGTTTGTTGTTGATGCACTGCATCAGCTCAGCACTCCTCCAGATTGAAGTGCGAAAAACAATGTCGACAGGTGTGCGTTTGATCTAACTGAATGACATTTACCCAGGTACCCTTGAGACTGAGAGGTAAAGAACCGTAAAGACCTTTTGTTGCCTCATCTTTGATGGGAAAAAAAAAAACAACTCACTAAAGCTGAATGAATGAATGAATGCGTGGCTACTCAGTGCAGAGTGTGATCCTGGAAAATGTAGATGTATAGCAAATGATTTTTGTGTGTTTTTTTCCACTCGGTCCTCCTCTTGCATCTGTCAATCCCCAGTGGCTGCCTCCCCAAACACTAGTGGGCCTTCATTGCTCTCATCTTTCTTGTCTTCTTGCTTTAAGCATTGTTTCCCTCCCATCTCTCTTGTTTGTTCCATTCTTCCTCTTGTCACTACCCTTACCTCTGTCTAATTAACACCTACTGTATGGTCTATCTGCCTTAGCAAACCCCAAAGGACTGAGCTGAAAAGGGAGATGGAGAGAGGAAAAATACATACAAAAAGAAATGAGGGAATCAACTGAGTAAGAAAAAAAAATGGTGCAGAGTGACACAGAAGGAGATAATAGAGTGATTCAGATGGTGGCTGTTAATGCGGCCTCCTTCAGCCGGTCAGTGGAAACGTTTACAATGAAAACAGCTGCTGTGGTTAAATTTAACTGAATAAAAACATTAAGTAAACCACAGTAATCAACATAAACATGCTTTACGTGGGCACTAATGCATCCAGGCTGACGCATTCACATGTTCAAGAGCTCTCTAGAAACCATCTGTCTTTGTAAAGCCATCAGAGACCTCAGGACAACATCAAACGACGCTGTAGATCTCGAGGTGCTTGACTGTGTGTGTGTGAGTGTGTGTGTGTGTGTGTGCGCGAGTGAGTGTAGCGACAGGAAAAGAGTGTGCCATCCATTTTTGTGGCTCGAGCCTCAGCTGGTGTTTATCAGTTAAGGTGGAGCCTGTGTGTGTGTGTGTGTGTGTGTGTGTGTGTGTGTGTGTGTGTGTGTGTGTGGACACTGAGGACTTCCAACAAATCATTTCAGGCAAGCAGATGCATGGTTATAAACTGACATATGAATGCACATACACGCAAATATACAGACATGCAGGTGCGCCACTTGATACTTCACCACAGAGCCTGCAAAGAAAAAAAGCTGCATGCAGACTAACATACAAATAGGAAGGTTAAAAATGGCAGCGAGTGAGCTGGTCTGAAAGACTAAAGCTGTCCGGCCAAATGAAGACAAAGAAAACGACCACAGGCAAATGCACCAGCACCAAAATTTGCAAGCATTAACACACACACACACACACACACACACACACACACACACACACTCACACACACACACACACACACACAC
>JAVDPK010002773.1:252108-266089 GCA_034780415.1 Cichlasoma orientale | reverse complement strand
ACACACACACACACACACACACACACACACACACACACACACACACACACACACACACACACACACACACGTTGAGTAAGGTGCATGTGCATATGTTTTAGTGAGTCTGGCTACTGCATTAGTAGCACAGATTTATTGCAAGTATCGATTAACCACGGACGTCAAACATCTCCCACTCGCAGAAAAGCACTGAGTCAACAATACACTGAAAAATGTTTATTTCCACAGCCACTCCACACCCATAAATTACGAACTATTGACTTCACACCTGCAAACACGTAAAAAGAACAGACACACACATACACCCTCACACACCGAGCAGCATGCAAAAGCACCTTGAACACCTGCCACAACAAAGAGCTACCTGCTACCATACACAAAGAAAAATATAGACAGACACCACACATGGAACATAAAACACTCACCAACACACACACACACGCACACGCGGGCGCTTTTTGGCTCGTAAATTACACTGCATCATCTGATTAAAAGAAGTGCGACAATTTTAAATTATTTGGTGTCCACAGATGACCATTTGCACCACAAAGCCGTGCCATTAATAACAGCTGAGGCCTGTGAGTATCTTGGCAAGCACACAAACATAGACGACCAAAGGATCAGACAGGTGGTAACTTACCTCCACCTCCACCGAGCAGAGTGTTGTTGGCTAAAAGAGAGATAAGAAAGAAGAAATGATTGTGAATACAACTGAAGTGTAATTAATAAGGCTTAAACTGTCACAGCAAGTAATAATTAAAAAATAGGAGGACAGAAAACTAATTAAATTAAGTAAAAACAGCTGTAGTGTATATATGGCTAGAATGCCATTTCTATTTATATGGCCATATAATACTTGTTTTGCTTCCACTTTAAGCTGAAAATAATATTTGAAATTTGGACTCAAGAACAAGACATTAGAAGATGCAACAAGATATAACAAACAGACAAATCCAGTTTTTTCCTCTTCACTTTTTATCATATTAAAAGACTTCCATGTCCTCCACCCCAACATAAGTGACACGATAATGAAGGCAAAAAAATTAAATAAACTGATTGATTCTGGTGACAATGATAGAACCAGCAAACTTTTTTCATAAAAACTGAATAAATATCTGACAGATCAATAACAAAAAATACCCGTGAGTTGCAGTCCTTATCACATCTAATATAAAATGTTACGCAGGTCTCTGATGAACAGTGCAATCATTTTCTCATTATATCCAGTTGATATGAAACTCCAGCTTCTCCAATGTGCAGATTTCATTTTTTCCCATTGCGATTATTCAGTTATTTTAATTGCCAGCGGTCAGAGGAGAATGGCCAGACTGCTTCAAGTTGACAGAAATGCAACAGTAATTTGTTACAGTCGCTACAACCAAGGTATGCAGAAGAGCATTTGCGGACGGTCTACGGCAGCAGAAGACCACACCAGGTGTCACTCTTGTCGGCTAATAACAGGAAAATGAGGACACAATTCGCTCGACTCACCAAAATTGGACAAGAGAAGACTGGAAAAATGTTGCCTGGTCTGTAGAGTCTTAATTTCTGCTGTGACATTTGGATCGCAGAGTCAGAATTTAATTTAAACATCATGAAAGCGTGGAGACATCCTGCCTTGTATCAACAGTTCAGGCTGGTGTTGGGGGGTGTAATGGTGTCTTTGGGCTCTTTAGTACCAACTGACCACGTCCACTGTTTATGACCACAGTGTCATCAACAGAATAGCACACCATGTCACAAAGCTCAAATTCTTGAACATAACAATGATGCCACTGAACTCAGACAGCCTCCACAGTCGCCAGATCTCAGTAGAGCACCTTTGGGATATGGTGGAACAGGAGATTCACAACACAGATGTGCCGCTGACAAATTTGCAGCAACTGCGTGATCCTGTGCTGTTTCCAAGACAGTTCTGAAGGCAAAATGGGGTCCAACCCAGTACTAGCAAGGTGTGCCAAATGAGCGTATGTTGACACGTGTGAGCTTGTGACACTGCCTAAATGGTGTTTGTTTCAGGTGGTGCAACGGTTACTTTAAAAGCGAACCGTCTCCGTTTCCAGCCTCTGCGCTGCTGGTTCAGTTTTCACTGTACAAGTCTGAAAATGGAACAACCGGATGTTTCAGTGCACTCAAGTGTACTGCACATCTTCATTCAAAGTGGCAAGACAGAGCTCTCACACGTCAGTATACATTTTCATTAGCACAAGTATGACAGGGCAGTAGGAAATAAGGAAATTCCCTCTAAACTATCTCTCATTATATAACCCGAACAACTGCAAATTATTACACGTTGTAGACTGATGTAATGCCTAGGTGATACTACAATCAAAAAAGTAACAAAATGAGACAAGCCTGCCTAGCAGTGCAAGTGCTGACATTATAAACAGGCTTCTGTGTGCAAACATAAAAGTCTTTGGTCAGTTGATGCTTCACCTCATGAATAGTGCATTGGGGGAAAAAAGTTTAGGCCTGCTCACAATGATATTATAAAGCTTCAGCTTGTTGTGTCATATTGCTAGATTCCATTAAAAAATAAATCAATCATTGAGCTACTTGCAGTACAGTATGCCATAGTAATATGTCACAGCTTATGAAACTCTGGCCTCCTAATATAAATTCAAGTTCTATAACTGAACCATCGTTAAGATAAATGTAAAAAAAAATAAGGGGAAATAAAAAAAAGGTGTTTCCAACATTTGCCCTTCTGGGGGGGAAAAAATAAAAAAAAATAAAAATTTCATTGGTGTCAGCGTTTCTTCACACGAGTGGCTCTCAGTTTGTGTCTTCAGGGCTTACAGTGCTGTTACTTTTTCCCAGCCGGTAAGTTAATTGCATCCACGTGGCATCGCAGGTGTAACTCGGTCACTGATTAGATGGATAGAATGAGAACCAGCAGGCTCGGAGTCCCGTCAGTGAGGGCTGAGAAGCACAGCGCAATATGAACGAGTAACTTCACGGCCTGCAAAGCTAATGAATAAACTCACGCTGAGGCTACAGTCCAAAGAATAATAAGCAACTCTGTGAGAAGAAATAAACAGGCAATGTGGTTCAATTTGTCTTTCAGCTATGAAAAAAGGCAATCATACAGCAACTTCCAACCTGGATAACAAGGAGGTGACTGCAACTTAAACAAACGAAGCATATAATGAGCTCTTTTTACAGCAAGGTAAATGTTGAATAGATGCTGGTAGCGTGGTCGGACAGTGTGTTCCAAATCATTCCCTACTCAGATCAGGTCCCTGCACATGCTTGTAAGTGTAAATTGCTGGCAGGGTGATAATGCTGGCTGTGGCTGCTTTTGACATATGTGACACCCAAGTGTTTTTCTCACCCGCATATCCATAAACGTGTGGACTCAGCAGTGTTAGCCTGAGGACATCTGCAACGCTTCCAGGAAACCGCACTATAAACTCATACTGCTGCTCATGTATCCAATTTTGGTTGCCGTGAACATGTTAGGATAATCTGATAAGCGCATAATCATTCTGCGAGGGACAATTTCAAAGTTACGTATGAACACACAGGGGACATCTCTCATTTTAGCTAATCCTTGCCAGTAGGCATTGTGCCAACTGGGTATGCACTGAGACTGTACATGAAGCAAGTTGGTTTTTAGAGGGGGAGGAAAAGAAGCTAAATCCCACAGACGTCTTTCCTTCGCGAGGATTCTCTAGTCTTCAACGTTTTCACCCTTCTCCATTGGCTCATTAATTGTAAATACCACTTAATTTCACTCTTTAAACAGAACCCACTTCCCTGTATATGTCTCACTAATATCTCCCAAAGTGACTCTCTCTGCTCTCTGGCGCTTCTTAGGAAGAAAGGAGTTTAATGTGACAGTGTGAGACTGTCTCAGGTGCACAGCTTGTCTAAGAACTGATAGATCGAATGATGAACCTGAATGAAGCTTGTTCAGATGGAAACCCTCAGACAGATAAATTGTCTCCATTAAGTCACCCATTCATCATGTGCTGATTAGCTGCAGACTGTACATAAGGCTTATATAACACACCAGGCCTTGTTAGTACTTGTCTGTGTTCACTAACTCGCCCCAGGACATATGAAGTCTGGATTCCTGAATGGTGGAAAGCTTCCTTTCTAAAGAAAGACGAATCAGCCTGAAGGAGACAGACTGTAGCTCTGATATGGACTGCTGGACCAAAACCACAGCTGCGGCGTGTTGCTGGTGGTGAATTGAACTGGTGGCCCAACTGAGACATCGGGATTACCTGGAATAACTGATTTAGTTTAGCTGCGGTGGAAACTTTGTTACACTTCTTTTAGGCCGATTTGGTAAATTTGTTAGCAAAACACTGAGCAGTTACAAATCAAAACAATCATTTATAACTTATGTTTGTTTCCACACTTTTGAATCCAAGTCCAATATTTACTGACTTTAACTTATTTCTAACTAAATCCTGGTTAAGTACCTGACTGTATAGCTGTTAAATGCTGCACTACCATCACCTGGAAGTTTGTGTTGAACTGGCAAAGGACAGCGGTATTGTAGCCAAAACCAATGCAATGAAAGCACCGTCAGTCTACAAAATCTGTAATGTGCAAAGCAAGAGTTTCAGGTCAATTCCCACCCAGGTGTACCTTTACTGCATGTCATTTCCTGTTATGTACCCACATTTCCTGTTGGTCTCTACTATTGCAGCTATCTGCAGCTATCAAATAAAAAGGCAAAATGAGCAAAAACATCTTAAACAGCAAAGCAACTGCAAATGCTTTGCAGGTTTCTCATTATGAGAGACTTGTTTCACATTGTAATTTGATATATTGAGGATATGAAAGCGCTGATTTTATAGGCTTTAGAAATTGTCTTTCTGACTGACTTCAGTAAGGGGCAAATTGGTTGCTAGGAAACTGACAGTTTTGGGAACCAAATCCTATTACACCTAACTATAGATATTACTTCAACTTCATTAAGTGTGCATATACTGAAATATAATTCAATTCAATTTTATTTATATAGTACTAAATCACAACAACAGTTGCCTCAAGGCGCTTTATATTGTAAGGTTAAGACCTACAATAATACAGAGAAAACAATCATACAACCTCCTATGAGCAAGCACTTGGCGACAGTGAGAAGGAAAAACTCCCTTTTAACAGGATGAAACGGGCAGCAGAACCAGGCATAGGGAGGGGCAGCCATATGTCAGTTGGGGGTGACGGGAGGGAGACAGGACAAAAGACACACTATGGAAGAGAGCCAGAGAATAATAGCAACTAATGATTAAATGCAGAGTTGGGTATAAGCACAGAGAGAGTGAAAAGAGCAGCCTAGGCCTATTGCAGCATACCTAAGGCCCCGTTTACACAAGAACAATCCAGTGGAAACGATGTTGTGTTTCCATTTTTGTTTTCAAAACGTAAAGTGATCTCCATAGAAACGCAAGACATTAAAAACGATGTAGCTCAGGGTCTCTGAGAAGTCTTGTAGGAATGGGGTCTAATACACACGTTGATGGTTTTGAGGAAATAACTATTGAAGTTAACTTGGTAAGATCAATCGGAGTGAAAGTCAAAATAAATATCAGTAGTATTGAAAGTAGCTGCACATAATGAGATAATCAACCTCTGTGGGAGTAGAGTTTAGGTAGCTGCTCTACATTGTGTTGGCTGATGGCACTAAAGATAATAGGGGAGGAATTATATCTTTAAACTTAGTTACAGGTGTTTCAGAAAGACATCTACCGTAATGAAATTTATTCCCCACTGCTGTGTAATCCGTTATTGTAAATCTCAATGTTATTAAGAAATGATCTGACAAAAAAGGGTTTTGAGGAAATACTGTTAAATGTTCAGTTTCTATGCCATATGTCAGAACAAGATCCAGAGTGTGATTAAATTACATTTAGAAAGAAGCCAAATGAGTCTTATTATAGATTAAATGCAGTGTTGAGGCATTTTTGAGTCATTTTCAGCATCCACATGGATGTTAAAAATCACACAATATAATTATTTTATCTGAACAGAGCCCCAAATCAGATAAAAAAGTAACTTCACTTTAAAAAAAAACAAAAACCTCTCCAATCTATAAAGGGTCATAGATTAGAAAACTAATTTTAGTTTTGTTGTTTAAATTGAACTTTGGACCAATTTGCAATTTTTTAAAAAAATTATTTTTATCTATTATCTCTTACCTCTTTTGACCCACAGAATTTCAGCTGTTCATCACACCATCACTGAACATCTGGACAGTGCAAAATTGATGTGACACAACAGATAAACAGTGGCCACTGCCATCGGTAGATATCGCCTCATCTGTCTTGCTAATAGGCCAGTAATCGAAGCTACTTTCAGCTGCTCACTTATTCACAAGGGGGGGTCAGCCACAATTGGTAGCTCCACACTTTTGATTTGGCAGTTTTATTTTTTTGTTTTGTTTTTGTTTCTTTCCTTTTTTATTTTTTTTTAATGCCAGATGCCCTTCCTGATGCAGCCCAAAAGGGATTTGTCTCGCCTCCTGGAATCAAACTGGGGATCTTTTGCTCATGTGAACGTCTAAACTTCTACATTATGGAACCACTGAGGAGGCCAGTGATACTGGTTGGTATATTGATGCATCCACAGTTTTAAGTATCAGGTTTGATGTGCACACAGTGAACTGTTGGGACCTTAAAATGCTCTAAAAGTTTGAACTGCTAGGTATAACAGAAGTTGTTGACTTCACTTTGTCAACATGTGGAATTTAAAGTCATCAGAGAAGTGGAAAACCCACTGCAACTTCATCACTGATAGCCATTCGAACAAATTTGTAGTCTTTTAAAGTGTCAAATAGGATAAATTGTCACTTAATTTTTGGGAGCAAATTATTCACCTCCTCTCCTGCCACATGCCTCAGATACATCAATGTCAGGTGATGTCCAAACATTTCTATTAATCACAATAAGACATAGTAAACACAGAGTGATAACGAAATTCCCACAGTTAAAAAAACAAAACAATACAAAGATGACAACATGTTTAATTACTCTATTACCCTCTGGATCCCTACAGCTGTTATTCGTGTGTAATAAGTCTCATTCTTTCTGAGGGAATGACACTAAAACCTGATGTTTTAGATTGCTGAAATTTGTGTCTGCAGCTCTATTAGAGCTGGTGAGAATGTCTTACTCACACATGATAACGTCTGTTTGTGAAATTTAAAATAGTGCACTAATAAGATGGCAGTCATTACCATGTCCAATAGGAGAAGGTTATTTC
The DNA here is from genome assembly GCA_034780415.1 of Cichlasoma orientale. Lineage (NCBI taxonomy): Eukaryota > Metazoa > Chordata > Actinopteri > Cichliformes > Cichlidae > Cichlasoma > Cichlasoma orientale. The sequence goes on along the minus strand of JAVDPK010002773.1, from coordinate 258,871 downwards.
CACATTTCCCTTTTTCTCCCTCACACTGTCAGTGTTCCTGTGGATAACTGAGAGCAACACCATGAATGTCTTTAAGAAGAGAGCAGACTGCTTTCCCTGTTTGTACAATCTAATGATTCAAGACGACAAAGACACACAAAAACAGACAAAGAGGTCTCGGAGAGAGATGATGGAGGCAGGCTGATGCAGCCCAGAGGAAGCTGATGACTGGTATAAACACTACTGCCTTCAGACATGAACAGATGACACCCTCTATGACCTACTTCATTTAAAGCATACTAAACATATAGAAAACTTTTTTTTAAATTAGTCTTTACTTCACTGCACCACCTTGAAAACACATGAAATACTTACACGGGGTTGATTTCTTACCCTTCCTTCCGTGTTACAGTATACTTGTGTGCTTCATAATCATTTACAGTGTCGGCTGCTAGACATAATTTCCCCACACAGACAATTTAGTGGGGCAGGCTGGCCAGACTATAACTGGCAACTCATTTTAGCACATTAAAGCCCATCCAAGAAAACAATGCCATCTGCAATCAATAAACTACTGAAGAATCCCATGGCTACCACAGCCTTTCCTGCCTTGTGTTTCTTGACTGGTTGGCTTGTCGGGCAGATCACTGATGAGGTGATTTTGAATATCATTCAGCTCCAGCTACAGTCTTTGACTGCAGCTGGCGACGGCAGCCTCAGAGATCTGCTTCAGAGATTCATTGCAAGCTGGAGGGACACTCTAATGAGAACCTGTGGCAGGTGGAGAAGTGGTTCATGTGCCGCTATGCTAAGCTCACAGAGGCTGCAGAGCAGAACAAGTACTACCAGCTGCAGTTGAAGTTCATCTGTGGACACTGACGGGCAACTGATCACAACGCTCCGCCACACAGTTAGGTCCACAAGTTTTTGGACAGCGCCATTTTGAGAGGCTCGAAAGTAATTGGGAGCAGAATTAGAGAGGAGCTAGCTATTTGTCACAACATACTTGGCAACTAAAATATTTGAAGAAGAGCTCACAAACGACATGGTGGAAAACACTGCTAGGTGTGGGAATAAATATCAGTTTTGCAATATTACATATCACTGCATTTTGAGATACATTTTCAATACTCTGGCCCGCAATATGAACACTTTTATTAAAAACGCAGAGACACTGCTAAAAATAGATTCCACCACCAATTCCTTATGGTGGCGCTTACCAAATAAAACGAGAGTAAAGCGAATGGAAGTTAACGTAGAGTGAAGAAGAAGAACTTCACAGGGTCAACATGGTGGACAGCAGGGGAAAGCAAATTAGAGAGCACGCTAGATAATCAGCCACAATGTTACAACTGAGTAATAATAATAATAATAGTAATACACATAGGCACACTGTGACACCACAAGTGGTACCTTATTCTTCAGGTGTACAGGTATTATGATGCATTACTTACACAGAGTATCACAGAATTGCTATTTTGTGGGTAATATATGACACATGGGTAATGTATTGTGAATTACTCTGTACTGACTGCCCAGGTAGTTGAAGACATAAAATATGCACTCCAGCATCCAATTTCCATTTTATTTTTGCCTTTCAAAGAAGGCGAGCCAAGTTCAAATTCAAATTCACCACGTACTTTCCTGTCACAAATGCAAAAAAGATTTTTTTCATTTTATCTCACTGTTTAAAAAAAAAAAAAAAAAAAATCTCAACCTGTAATCTTTATTCATGGGATTATATAATTATTAAGATTGTCTTACATAAAAAAGGTACAACAAATCTTTGACACATTTTCAGTGATCCCGTATAATCCTGCTGTTCTCTGTGTAGATACATAGGTGCTTGAGACTGAACCAGCCTCTGGTTTGATGCCTTTGTTTCCCCTTGTGGGGGGAACAAAGGCATCAAAGCAACCAAAATACCCATGTGCATGCACAATCACGCATTTGCAGAGATGTGGACACACACACCCGCTCACACGCGTGGAAGCGCACAGCCACACGAACGCATACGCAGAAGGGTGCAGGAGGAAAGGGGTTTGAACACCAAGACGTGCATGCACATTCACCATCCTTTCAAGCAGTCACACATACACTCATATACAAATCCAGACAGTCAGTGTTTGGGTAACCATGGTGATGGCAAAGCCCAAAGGTTTGTTACTGAAACCTAGTTAATTAGAAAGAGCGCAGGCGAAAGAGAGAGAGAGAGAGGGAGCAATGTCGATACTCGAGGGAAAGCGTTTCGCCATCTGTTAAAACCCACATGTACCCTCTGCCCGGTCGTGTGTGGATACAGTGTAACTGTGTGTGCACACGCTGGCCACAGTTGTTGCATGAGCAAACACAAACATACACACAACTCTCTGCTCCTGTGGCGCTGAAAACGTGGAGGCCAAGAGTTTCTTTTTCTTACTGGTATTAAATGACTAATTGGAATAGCGAATACTTAGCCGCCAAATAACGCGTACTAGCATCTGCTGCAGAGACACACCAATTATCGAGTGGGAAAGGGATCAGGGTGATAAGTTATACAACTACATACAGAAGGAAATAAACTGAGGGAGGAAGGAGGGTGAGTTGACATGGAGGGAGTGGAGAAAGGGGAGGAGGAGAAGGAGGAGGAGAGTGTGAGGTGTCAGGGGACAGAGGAAGGGCTCGGGGAGGAGGGGGGGGGGGGAGAGAGAGAGCGAGGGAGGGAGGGAGAGGATGATGGAGGTGAGTGAGTGAGAGAGACAGAGACAAAGTGAAAGAGACCTGAGGGTGGAGAAGGGAGACACAGGGCTAAATTTGCCGGGAACATAAAACAACAAGATGGAGTGTAGTTCTTCTTCTTTCTTGGGAGGTAAGTAATCAGAGAAAGGGGAGAAAGAGGCCTGATTGATGCATCAGTGAAGGACGGCAGCTAAATGCTTAAAAACCTGGCCAGATAGAGAAGGAGGAGGTGGAAGAATTTGGCTGTGAGAGTGAGACTAAAGAGAGGCTATGAGCTCTCATTTTCTATTTGGCTCACTGTAAAAACTGGTGTTTAATCACCTGCGTGCGCATGGGTGTGTGAGAATGTGTGTGCCTCTCTCTCTCTCTGTGGGACTGTGTTAGAAGTCAGAAGTAATGATGATAATGATGAAAACAGGGTAACATTTACTTTGAAGATCCGTGTTAAACCAGCTTTGTGTGACTTTGCTTTCAATGGCCCTCCATCTTATTTTTTTCCTCCCCTTTTTCCCTGCTCTCCGTGGCTTCTCCCTCTTATTCCCCAGGCCCCAGTGCAACCTGTTTGTGTATTCCTCCCTCTCCTGCTTCCCTCTCTCTCTCCTGCCCACTTGTCCTAAACACCATTATAGCTCTTTCAGTCATTTAATTTCTAGGCATCATTTATTTGGACGACTTGAGGCTGTCAATCAGTTTGCTGCTGTCCCCATGTCAAAAGGGACAAAGCTGGAGCTACGTTGTAGGATAAATGCAGATTTGATTGGAAACGTTTATATCACCTTTTAAAGAGAGGAAGATATATTTAAAATTTTAAAAATTGACCTTACAATTAGTACGAAAAATGGCAAACTCTCCAATTGTTGTATTGAATATCACTTAAAGAGTTTATTTAAACTAGTGCTGCCCCACCCAGGGCATCAATAAAGACAGACTATAACCTAAATAGTGTTAAATAATTCATGTAAGAAGATTGGGCTAAAAACAGTTCCTTTTCTTGCACCTGTGTTTACAGTGCTTTACTTGCTTTTCTTGGCCTCTTGGCAAATCTTACTTACTTACTTACAACAAATGTGTTTTTAAGCTTCCTGGAGTCTTATTCCCACCTGTGTGTAACAAACACTTTACTCCAGAGTGTGCATTTGTACGGACTGATGTAGCGTTAGCTTAGATTTATAAGTGAGGATCCCAACGCTGCTAATTACACGTACATTCTTAACAGAGTTCACACTTGCAGTGGCGATATGACATGAAGCAGCTGGTAGCTTTAAATTAATGATAAGATGAGGCGTGACAAGAGCAGGTTTCTCAAACTACTTGGAAACAGAGGAAGTTGACCAGAGTTCAACTTCATGCAAATGAGCAGTAATGCATTGGGGAAATGGCCAGCTTAATGGTAGAGGTATTTAAGAGTACTTTCCATGTTTTTGTCATAAATCCTCCCGCGACTACAGTTACTATAACGGCTGGCAACAGCCGGCGTGCTTCCTCAACAACTTTACAGTACAAATTCAAATGCTCACAATCGACAGCAGGCACGCTGTACATCAGCGAGGCAACACTAACAACAGGCGAAGAGAAAGAATGTAGAGAAAGCTCTTTTTGCCTTTACTATGAAGAGTGCATTGCGTATGTGGCAAAATATTTATTTTTTATAATTCTAAAATGATTTTTAAATTAATTAAGAGAGCATCTGTTGATCCACATCTGCTGCTTAGCTTCTGGTGACACCGTTCAAGTGAATCATAAATTTGGGCTTCTCCTTTCTACACACAGGCATTTGGCACTATTTTATACTATAAGAGCTTAATTAGTGAATTCAATTTTTTTATATTTTAATCTCCAATGAGGAGATGTAGCCTCTTACTGAAAAGTAAAGCCAGTACGGAAGTGCCTGAATCTTTTTCTAGTGACCAACAGGGGGCGATTCCCCTAGCTGTAAAAACAAGTCCTAACATATAGGAGGTCTATGAATAAAAAAACAACAACTGCAAAACGTATTTAATTTATAACCTCAGCAAACAATGTGTTTCTGGTCGCACTCACTAGTGTCAAGTCTTATGTAACAACACAATGTTACTTTATAAATTATGGTTCCCTTTAGATTAAATTTATTGCACAACAGATAATACTGGCTCAAGGCTTTGTCTGACATGACAGGCTGATATCATCTTCAGCAGTGCTCTCAGAAAATTATTGAGCTTGCCATCACTGTTATTAGCACAAATACACAGGGAACTCATACTGAATATAACCAAAATGCAAATGTGTCATGCAGGAGGCAGTGCAAAGTCTGTATGATGATTCTGAGGGAAGCTTGGACAAGAAGGGGGCTTTATTTTGCTTTTTGTGGTCTAACTAGCAATCAGAGTTGAATATTTAAGTGTTCATTGGTCAGAATGGCAACAATATTGCCCAACCAACCAAAAATTATCTGTGCAAAAAGTGTACTATTAACTACAGATAACATTCAGATTTTAAGCTTTAACTTTTTTTCTGCTCCAGCAATCCAATTCTTATTCTGCACAGAGAAATTGTAATTTCATCAATCGTATTAAATCGATATGTCTGTGAGTTGAAATGGTTTATCATTTGGCTTGGTATAATCTGGGCCATTTTCTTTGCCATTTGTGGCTAAGACATTTTTCCAAATATCTGAAGGGGAATATGCAGCTAATGCTCTAACCTACTTTTACTTAAGACAATAACTGCCTGAATGGGGCTGTTAAACTGATACCATAAGGGATAAATCCACCGTAAATTACTGTAATTTACCACAGACACAGTAATAGCTCCTGCAGGAATAACTGCTATTTTTCTTATTAAGAATATCATAAAACAAAATGAAAACACATTAAACTTATTGTAATACGATACCTCTATTTAACAAGAATGTAACAAAGAAAAATCTGGAGGAAAAAAAACCCCCACACAATTAGAAACACCAGGATGCAGATCTAACAACAAAAAAAAGTATGGTAATCTTTGTAAACATTGTATGGACTGAACTTCAGGTTATCAAGTCAGTGTGGGTACCTTTGTATTATAATAAATAATATTTGTATATTTTAACAACAAAAATTAGAATGATATAATGATAAATCAGTCAATACAGGTGGGAGAATAGATAGAACCAGATTGCCAAACATGCATATTAAATTATTGTAATTTTTTTAGGTTAATTGAGGTAAGTAATATTGATATTTGGAGATATCAAAAATGACTGTATTCAGTATTTGCTAAATTAGATGTTACTGTTGTGAAATTAGAATGACAGTGCTTTTGTAAGGTGTTACAAGGGGCATAAATGCTAAAAAAAAAAGGGGGGGGGCAATTTTAGCCCATTGGTTGGTGGCTGTTGGTGCCCAACAGCCACCAACCAATCAGTGACCATTGGCCATTGCCAGTCAGTGACCCCTGGGAACCTTTGGATGCTAGGGAAGAATGTGTATTCCCCAACAAGTTGGCGAGTAGTTGCAGGAGGCTGCTTACAGGAGGCTGCTTGCTGTCTCTGGATGAAATCAGTCAAAGAGGGCCTCCTTGTGACTGCTTTGGTCGCTATCAGATTACCACCCATGGTTGGCATGCAGACAAGTTGGTGTCTTCTGTACAAACTCTGAGCAACCATGGCAATCTGTTAGCAACCAAAGCCATTGCAAGGTGGTTTTCAGTGCAGGACCGTATACCTCTTTGCAACCAATTTCATCTAGTGACAGCCAGCAACCTCCTTGCCAACTGGTCTGGAATACACATTTTCCCCTAGCGCCCGGTGGTTACCATGAGATCACTGACCGGTCTTTAGGCCTACATGAATGGGGCTTAGCAATCAATTTCATAAAACAGTCAATGCCCAGTAATTACTCGCAACCAGTCGAGGAATACTCGCTGTTCCCAGCAACCAGTAGCTTCCAGGTGGGTGCCAATCAGTGCCTGTTTGCTCATCTCCTCAGTGTATAGAAGTTTGCAGACCAACAGACATACAGGAGGGGATCACTTAGATCAGGGGTGTCAAACTCAATCATATGAAGGGCCAAAATTGAAGACACAGTCTGAGTCGCGGGCCGAACAGAAT
>JAVDPK010002773.1:173336-237575 GCA_034780415.1 Cichlasoma orientale | reverse complement strand
AGAGGAGAGGGATGGAGGGGGGGGGGGGCAGGCACAGACAGAAACAGAGTCTGCACCGTGGTATGAACTGCCTTGAAGAGTAAGTGGGAGGTAGTGTTGTCACAGCGCATAATGCTGCTGCTTTCGTTATCACTCGCAACAAGAAAAGAATAGAGCGCTGGCGTGTTTGTGTGGCAGTGAGAACGTCAGTCCACAGGCCAAAAGAGCAAAAAAGAGTGAGAGGGTGACTGAAAAGTGTGGAAAATATTCTGGAGAACTTTGTGTGTGTCTGGGTGTTTCAGAGGCATCCATTTTAGGGGAGCAGCTGGTGGTGCGTAAACCACCAGAGCACTGATCTCCCTTAAGAAGCTGATCTTACCCACTGACTGCGTTAAACAGGTTTCTCTTGACATTTATCGGAAGTGTGACATTTTTGGTCTCTCCATGTGTGCAACAACAAACATGGATTTTTTTTTGGAGCACTGCTTCACATTCCTGCGGTTATACAGTGAGGGATTCAGCGCTTAGCACCACAAAAGAATGACATTTCACTCTGGATTTCATTTTGCAACCGTGAAGATGAAACAAAACAAAGAAAAAAAAAGGGTTTGTTACACAAGAGGGATCAAATATATGAGCAATAAAATTCAGATTTCCATCATTGTCATGTATAAGCTCTTGTATCACTTGTAGCACTTGGATCTCTACACAAACATTTTGTTCCATTTCTCAGTGAATGAAACAACTCAGTTTCATGTTATTGCTGAACGTTCGGGAGTCTGGCTTTATCTTCTACCACATAACTGGGAAATGCCCTAAAAAGCTCCAGTTTGTGGCGCATTCTCCCTCGAGTTAAAAAAAAAAAGAGGATGGCAACCTTCTTGCCTCTGGGGTGGGGATCAGGGGCCACCGGTTGCAAGTAGTTGCGGCAGCCACTTTTAATCACAAGGTGTTCGCACAGGTGACCTGGTTGGTTGGAGGCAACCTGCTCTCAGGTTGGTGAGGTTTACAAATAACTGCCATCTAATTTATAAACGCAGACAGACTGCCAACACATTGCAGTCAATCAGAGTCGTCGTCTAGTACACATATCTTTAGGGGCCTCGACTCAACTGGTTGCCAACTAGTTGTATTCTGGTTATATTCCTATATAAAAGTCAGGTTGCCAAGCAACTACATCACCATTTGTAGAGGAATTTCTAAATTTTGGGTTCAAATTTCCAATATGTGAACTTCCAATATTACCAGGGGATGCATTTTCTTAGCTGAGTTTGAGGAGGTAGATTGGATTGCAATGTCAATAAATTATCCCTGTCTTGACACATGATTACAGTGATCATTTTTAAAATGAAGAGTGCTTTCACTCAACAGAAGCACATACATTCCCATTTAATCCTCAGCAAATGCACTAATTATTTGCCAAGGAGTTTTAAAGCTGTACGTCTTCGGTACAAACAAATGGGCTTTGGGCTGAGAGCCACGGCCAGTTTAAGGAGGTCAGGAAGCACCGAGACACAGACTCACACTGTATTTGCTTTTTTCTTTTTTTTAAGGAAAGTGTTGTCAAAAGAATATTTTAAATATAACTCCAGCCTCAACTGTTTGGCCTCTATGCTCACTGCAACTAATCGATGAGGAGTCCACGTAGAAATTAGCAACAAAAATAGAGCCAAGCCCAAGTGTGTGCATTACAACTGACTGTCAAAGTAAAGCCAGATCAAAAAAATATACTGTATTGAGCCTTTCCCTCCCTTCAGATGTTTGCTGATTATCCCTGCTTTGTCGCTTCCCTCATCTCTCTCTCTCTCTCTCTCGCTCTCTCTCATGCTAAATGGAAGCTGTGTGTTGCTGCGTTAGAAAGCTAGTCACATCCCTCTCACTCTTCTTTTTAGCCCCTCTTAGAGTCCCTCCCTCTCTCTCTTCCTCTCTATCTTTTTCATTTCCCACCTCTACCTTTCTCTCTGTCTATCCTTGACACGCTCTCTCTGTCTTTTTCTTTCCCGCTCTGCTCCCTCCAGCCTTCGTTCTGTCCACGCCGACACCCTCGACTGATTCTGCTGGAGTCATGGCCTTCAGAGCCTGACAAGAATTCAGCGCCTGTTTTTGTGCAAGTGTGTGTGTGTGCATGTGTGGGCGCATGTGCGCGCGTGTGTGTGTGTATCTGTGTCTTCAAGCATCGATGAAATATGAGCTGTTAAATATGAATGCTGGGTTGTGTTCTGATGCCATACAGTCATGTCACTCATGCATGGAGTAGTTGTAAAAATGTGCGTGCACATACACACTTACCCGTGGCATTCATTGTCTATGACAAGTAACTGCAGAGCTTCTGTGGTATTACTCTGCATCACATTTGCTATCCATTTGTCTGATACTTGCCACACAAACACACACAGAGAGGCAGGGCCTGGATTCAAGCTTCACTGACTTTAAACCTTGCACAGGCTGACAGTAATTTCTGCCTCCAAATTACATTCCAATGGCTTCATAAATCTGCTGCCTCCTCCTCTGCCTCTTTCTCTTTCCCCCGTCTTCCTGCCTCTGCTTCTCTATCTTCCCCTCTTCTCTGCCATCCCCACTCTCTTTCTCCCTTTTACTCCAGCTTCACTTCATTTTTTTCCCTGTATAAACCTATACCCTCCTCACCTCCCTCTCCCCCTCTATTTCGCCATCTCTCTTTCTCCTCCCCCTCCTATCACTTGTTTTCTCGTTTCCCCACACTCCTTCTCACTGGCGCTGGCTCAGTAAATGAGAAACAGGGAGGCAGAGATGGGGAGGTTACGTGTGTGGGGTAGTTAAACAGTCACACACTCACACATAAATCTGTACAGATGCATACACACAGCTAACGCAGACGTACACACTCACACATGTGCTCACGCACACCGACGCAACTCAGTGTGTAAATACTTGTGTGCATAAGCACACACCCGCAGTCAAAACATCATAAACAGCACATTACTTTTTGATTGAAAGACGAGCAGTTGTGTTGCCGTATATTTGCCGTCTCTCTAAATTGACTTGCATGTGCGCACACACATTAAAATGCGCACACATGTGCACACAGTTTTAATGAGAGTGTTCATTTTACTGATAGCGCCTCTAGGTGAAATGATTGCCAATGTTGGGCCCTGATGGCTAGTCCAAGTGTTCTCAGGCCAATTGTCTTTATGGGCCATGGTGGGCCGCGAACGCACCCCTCATCTCCCCGACTGCCGCTTTAACTGCTGCTCTGCTGCAGCCAGCACACGCTTGCAATGAATACATGGCCATAATATGCATAAGCACACAATGTAGACACCAAGTTACGCATTAATACTAAAACACACACATACACACGCGCCCAGGCGGAGGCCAGCAGAGAACAATAGGCCGTCTGACAATGGGGCTCAGAGGAATTCTCTCCTCCATATTAATATTCAGCAGAGTGGATATAGAGAGAGTGTGTGTCAGCAGGGACGCATGCTCATCAACCTCGCTAACACTGGGGTTAGACAGCCACATGATTACAAAGTACTCAGACTTTGGTCCCCAGCCCCGCAACTATTAATCCCTAACTCCTACTTCCTCACTTCCTCTGTCCTAGCTTACTACAGCGCACAGAGCGAGCAAACTGCCAAGTATCACAGCTGTCACTTTTCTTCGCTTTCCATTTTCCCAATTATTCTGATCAGCCTGATGGAGCAAAGGGTGGATAGAAATGGAGATTTGATATCGTCAATTTCCTGCCACCCCCACTACAGTGTGTCAGATTTGTGATAGTGCAACGAGAAGGTCATCTGGAGGAGGATTTGGAAAAAGATTTTTTTTTTTTTTTTTTTTTTTAAATGAAAATGGCAAAAACACTCGTGTTACTTAGTCTCAATCCCATCATTTCCTCTTTTCGAACCTCATGTCAGTACAAATACGTATGCCAGCAAAAGCAGCTGTAGTACCACTCTTTATAGCTTCCATCTGCAAATTGTACAAGGTGACCACTAACAATGCAGATATGAATGCTCTGGCAGTGTTTATGCACATATGTCACCACCATCTGTAAATCTGTAAATGCGAATCGCTTACAGCTCATCTGTACGCTTTCCTCTAACATAAAACGTGTCCACAACATTAAGAGTTTTGTTTTGTTGCAGTCTTTAGTCGCCCTGAGCTCAGATGGGGATGCAGTATCTGTACGCGATCATACTTGTGCGTTTATTAGTTTATGCAGTTTTATTATCTCTAGCCTCCTTTATAAGCCTCTGCACCAAACAAAGGAAAATAAAACACTAATATCTGGTTACTATACAAAGGGAAAAGGAGTGGGAGCATCTGAAAAGCACAGAAGCCACAGTGAAAGTCACATACTATTGCCTGCCTGTAGGCTACACAGTTGTTATAGACTGGCTCACAAGAGCTGAGTGACTTCTGTCCCCCTGAGGAAGGAGATGTTCTCTCTGGTCTCTGTTATGCAAAAAGACAAAAAAAACCAAAACAAAACAAAAAAAAATGAGTACAACAGAAAAGACGTGCGGTGAAGGGTCAGTCAGAAACGTTTTTGACCTCAGCACATGATATGGATTAGACCTTCCAAAGTATGTAAATGACTGTTTTTGTTGCGGCTTCTTTGCTTCAGTGATGATGTGATGGGTTTAGTAAAGAGGAGGATAATATTAGAGGAAATAATATTATGATAACAGACGTGGGTTTATTTTTAAATAGAATCTGTCTACAGGGGAATTTTACACTTCAACACTGATGAAATAAATTGCAAAAATATAAAAAAAAATTAGCAGACCACAACAAACGTCTATAATAATTTTAAACACAGCTCTGGCTGTGAGCACAGATGCCCCCACCCACCTAATGTAAAAACGTCTTGTTTAGAGGGGGCAGCCAATCAGAAGAAAATTGTCTGAAAGGGAAAGGACTTGAAACGGCTCGTTTCAGAGAGTGGATGAACCGAGGAGCTGCACCACAGCCCAGTATAAGCTAAACAGGGATAACCTTATCTCTCAGTAGAGTTGCAAAATGAATTTATGGAGCCAGAAATGAGCATAAAATGTCGGGTTTGAAGCGTTTTATCCAACAAACAGACTAAACTCAAAATCTGCTCTCAGAAAAGACTAAGAAAATATAACAATTATTCCCTTTTTACAAGCTATAACCACCACTTTGTTTTAGAAGGAGAATATATTTACTCATTGACTAATCAACTAACTGACAGGTTAGGCCCAGAGACCAGTTGGCAACCACCTGGCAACTACTGGTCACTAGGGAAAAACAAGTATTTCCGAACCAGTTGCGAGTGGTTGCTGGCAATCGCTGTAAAATCGATTTCTAAGTCCCTGTCAGGCAGGCCTAAAACCAGTCAGCAACCCCCCGTGGTAACCACCAGCACCTACTGAAAAATTTGCATTCACCAATTGGTTGGCGAGTGGTTGCAGACCAAGAAGTAGAGTGTTACACAAACCTGAAATCGAGACCTTTAAAGAAAATTGTGTCATATGAAACATGATGGTTTCAGAAGTAAGGCACAATTTTGTCTTAGAAGGCTGGTTTCTGGTTTGCATCATACTTGTTTCGAGCAGTTTCCGAATGTTTGCAGACAAGTTTTTTGGTGCAGGACAATCTTTACAACCAATTTCATCCAGTGACAGCCAGCAACCTCCACCAACTACTTACCAACCTGCTGGGGAATACACATTTGTGCTCAGTAACCAGAGGTTGCCAGGCAGTTGCTGATTGGTCTCTAAGCCTTTTTATTTCAACTCTAGTCAAACCCTCTATGCATAACAACACTGACTTTCAGTTATTTATAGCCTCATATTAGAGGTTTTATCCCACTTCTTTATCAGTTACTGGCTTCACAGTGACACAGCTGACCTACTGCATCTTTCTGTAATGTATCTGGATGTATCGCAAAGACAGTTTTTGTAATTTACTAATTAATGTGCAACTAGAAAATGTGCAACAGAGTAATGAGAATGTGTGAAAAGTGGCAAACAAAAAAAAAACTGTAAAACAAAATAAAATAAGCACTCAAAAGTCTATCAGCCTGGCTCCATGTGAAGGTGTATCCATTCATGATTGTTTAACATCTAAGAGGTTACATTGAGCTAGATAGATGCTGCCAATTAATATGAATATTTCCTATTTAAAGTGCTACAATTGCCTTGCCCTCAAGTACAGTTATGACTAACAAAAGTAATTACATTGGTGCAACTTTCTCTTACCTTCCTCAAAATCTCTAACAGCCATTTTCATATTCTGCCAAATGACTAGTCTGTACTTTGCCTCCTAGCTCTTTGCTCTGATACACTCCTTATGTCCGCCATCTACTCCTTCCCATTACACTCCCACTAGGCTAGGCTTGCTTCCATCACAAAAAGTTTTAAGGACAGCCTCGACATCACACAGATCGAGCTTCACATATTGATGTCTAATGGGTAATGGCAGTGAGCTGTGAAGACACTGCTGATGCTCAATAGTCACTTCTTGTCCAGTACAGGCAGACGTTTTGCCTGCGGTAGGCAAAGATTAGTGCAGAGTCTAAGAGTAGTTGGGCCAGACATTGCACCCAATTAAAGGGACCTGCTTTAAAATGACAGTTCACATTATTAAAGGTGGCATCTGCTGTTAATACATGACTGATGACATCCAATTAGGCTTTATTTTTGTAGCATTTTTTTTTGGACTTTAAAGTAGCTAACTATTAGACATCAACAAATTACAAATGAACTGAATAACAATGAGCACAGCACCAAGTCCTTGCTTAGACCATTATCTCATTTCTCCTTAATGCCAATAACAAAGTCGACACATTTGGCAAGCACCGACTATTTAACATTCCGCCCCACGTCGCTGGATTTTCATTATGCGAGTTACCCACACTTTGCACATATGAATAGGTTTACTAGACATCAACTGGATATCAATCTGGAGCTGTTTTATAAAAAGGGATCATTTATCTCACCAAGCACCTCACTAAATTGCACGCCCAGTTTCCATCTGTGGAACCAGTTACAAAACAAACTTATACACCATCACCCTGAATGCACTGTTTTCAACACCATTCAAGGACGTATACAAGTACAGACATAAGCCCGTTGACCAAGTTCTTCTCAGCTGCAGCATGTGTCCTTTGAAAATGAAAATGAGGACGCCTTTATTTGTCTCTATTTGTGTTTAAGCAAACTGAATGATAATTTCCCAGTTGGGTATGTAGTCTACTTACATTGGGATGAAGTGAAGAGGCGAATGTGAGCAGCAGAGCAGTTAATGGCCTTGATGAATTCGTCTCTGTACACTCAGTATGTCTGATGAAAACCTTATATCTCTAAAACCAGTGTTCACTGGGGGGTTTGATTCTGCACATAAGATACAGGCACTTAGTGCGTGATGGTTAATGAAAGCTCCAAAGCTTTGTCTGAAGAGAAAAAAAAAACACAGATATAAAAACATGGAGTTACCTTAATGGGAGGTTTGTGTCCACTGGGAGCACAGTGTTGTGCATATGCAGTGGTGACCTTCAGGAAGTATTTTCATGAGGTACTTAATTTTAAGAGGTATAACCGTTCAGATGGGGATAATTATTTAGCCTGTACCTTTTAGGATTCCATATTGTGCCAACATTGAGACTCAACATTACAACCTGGCACCATTTAAACAAAGCAGGCTGAACAAATGAAGATGCATTAGAAGGTGTTTCATTTACAGCACATTTAGCCAATATTTAAAATATTTTTGCTGTGAAACATATAAACTGTGTGATTATTACCACAACAGATTTACGAGAACAATTTCCCTTTATTAACCAGAACCCATTTCTTTAAATTAGTTTAAGGCTGGTGATTTTAAACTGGCCATATGTCTAAGTGTGAATGGTTTTCTGTCTCTCTCTCTTCCCTGTGATAGACTGATTTTACCCCCGCCTCGAGCCCAAAATTAGCTGTGATGAGCTCCAGCTCCCAGGTTGGATAAGCGGTTAAGAAAAGGAACCTTATAACCTTGATATGACAGTAAACACCACAAAATGACTCAAAACTAAGAGGCTTTCTTTAAAATGTAGGTACATGAATGACTAAAAGGGACTCTCCTGGCCCCAAAGCCAATGACACTAAGTATTTTATGCAGCTTCTAAGATGCATAACTTCAGAGGACTTAGTCTTAAGTCTTGGCACATATTGAAAGATTTTAGCATAAGTTCAGCAAGTGGATCATTTACATGCTTCATCATCATCATCATCATTATCACGCAGCTCACTTATTTTGATTAAGCGGTATTTATTTGGCTACATTTGTTGTGCACGCATTTGCATATTACACTTTGAAACAAAAACTTGTAGACAGCACTGTCCCTCCATCCATCTTTTGGGATGATCGTCCATCAAAAACTGTGCCACGTGCTCTCTGCTCTCTCTTATAATGTCTCCGGTTCCATTAACAGCATACCGTGTATCATGAAATAAATCAGTGACCTTTAATCCTCCTTGTGCACTGTGTCATTTCTGATGTGTTACAAATGGCCTGTTGTATCAGGCAGATTTTACCTCATTGCCCAAATGCATCTCCAAATGATTCCTCTAATACTGTTCTTGCCTGCTGTCTCTTTTCAGGCTGGTGCTCACTAACACTCAGCCAGCTGTCCTACTGAAGCCGAGACCAGTGAAGTCTACCTACAGGATACAAAGGCTGTCCATTTCTACCACCTCTTCACGCTGAGCCAGCCCATCACAGCACTCCTTAAAGCGGACTGTATACAATACACGCTGTCTTCTGGCTTTGCTGAAGATGATCTGTGTGAACTGAGAAGGAAGTGATCAAACATTTAACAGAGGAGAGAGTGCTCGAAACTGAGGGAGAAGGAGAAAGAAGCTTTCCCCTTGAATCCTGCTCATACAGTCGGTACTCTTGCTGAGGCCAGCCTGTCCATCACAGCCTTAAAAAGTGCTCATTACTATCACTGAACCGTGAAGTGCATGTTGTAATAATTGTTATAGTACAGCTCTAATAACAGATCAAGGACACAGTTGAATTTTTCTGAGCTGCGGAAAGCGTACTTATTCTCATTTTGTACGCACTAATCATCAATTAAAAACCACTACCTGTCTATTTGAAGCAAGTGTAGCATGGTACAGTACTATTTTTGCATGACCCACTGCCTGCATGAGTAACCAGGGTTGCTTTTGACTTCGAAGAAGGACCCTTGAGCCCGCAACCATCTTCTGACTGTCTGCCCAACTGTAGCATTTGGGTGTGGGGGGGCTGTTTCAGAATTAGGCCTCTGGACACTTGCTGAAGATGACTTGAGTTGGCAGGCCTAAAAGCCCCTTACCCAGAGAGCGAGAGCTTGATAGCAGGACACACAAACACACGCCCTCACACAGAAGACACAAATGTGGATGCCGAGGCGGCTTTGAGCCATGCTGGTGTTGCTACTCGTGGAGCCCTGGAGTACAGGCTATCATCATCCCTATCATCATTCACCCAAGCTGAGGAAGATTCAACGGCCCGAAGGAAAGAGGCTACACTTCTGAACGATTCGAAGGAGACTGTGAAATTGTGCTAACACGCAGAGATCCACAGCAACATCCTCAATAACCCATATAAACACTAATACTCCCCTCCACAAATCCTTGATAGAGGAAAAAACAAGGCTGCGGCGGGCGTGAAAGGCACAGAGACTGAACAGGTTAGCAAGCCCTTGGCAATCACATCCTGGGTCGATCAGACCTTTAAAACACACACACACACACGCACACACACCTTCTTTCATTCATCACAGTGAGGAACACCACACTTACATCTTGCTTTGAGCTACAGGATAGGGGAACAGACACTAGAAAACAAACGCTAGCTCTGTGCTCCTTTACTTCAGAACATGATTAAAAAAAAATTCTTTTTGGGGGGGGGCACAAAAACAAAAAACACAAAGGGAGAGGAAAGGGACTGTGGAGGCGAGAACGCTGAGGCTGAGAGGGAGTGAGAAAGAGATGGGAGGGGTGGAGGGGGAGGAGATTTGGGGGGTGCATCTAAATGAAAAAGAGAAACTAAGTTGCTATGGAGGAGAGGACAGGAGAGGAGAGGAGAGGACAGCTGATTGATCCAATCTCAGTGTGTAGGAATCAACAGACGACAGAGGAAACGATAAAAGAGGATTAGAAAGAGAGAAACAGGGGAGGAGAGGAGGAGGATGACTGCACGGACACTTCTGTAAACAAACCTGAAAGTAGATATAATGAAAGATTATCAAGGGGAGGTGGGCGGATTGGAGAGGTACATGGCGTGATAAAGATGCAGCGAGAGAGAGAGAGATAGCGAGAGGATGAACGCGGGAAGGGAGAGAGAAGACGGGGAAAAAAAAATCAGGTTCATTAAAAGAACATGTCGATGGGAAACCTTGGCATGTGGGCAAAAACACACACATGCAGGCTTGTGCCAAGAGGATGTTTATGAAAGGGAAGCAGGGATAGTGTGGCACTGAAACATATGCTAGTTGATATTCATAGAGCATCCCAATATGGTCTCAGCTCCTACCTTGACAGTCCCTCTTGTGTGTATGCGTACCTCTCTCTTACTTTTCCTGTCTCTCATATGCCAGGGAACGCAAAGAAAGAGTCATATTCGAGCTAAAAATACCATTAAGAAAAGAGAAAAATCAAGTCTGGGTCCATGTCGAATTACGTGGCACACACTCTTTTTCACCTTGACATATCAAATGCTGCCGGTGTCGAGCTGAGACAGGAGCTAGTTATTGTTGATACAAATCTCTCTCTCATATACACACACACAGCATGTATAGGTACACAAATGTGGCTATTTTTACATCTATCTCACAGAAGAAAAAAAAAAAAGCAACACCAAACCAATATTTGGAGCCATTATTCTTTTTCCAGCTGATAGTGACTTCAGTCTTCACTGCCAGGAACTCATTTCCCACCCCCCACCCCCCCTCTCTCCTCCTCCTCCCGACTGTCCTACTGTCCATCTGTCTCCTCACTTCCATCCCTCCCTCCCTGCCTCTCAACTATTGTTGCCATCTCTTGTTTGCTTTGCATGGATTTTGACTGCAGCCAAGGGGCAATTTTGCATGTAGCACAGAGTTCACATACACACACACACACACGCACAGAAGGGGAGAAAAAAAAAATAAAAACTTGCCTTTAGAGGATTTGTTTATCAAATGTGCTGTCAAATCATGTCAGGCATTTCACGTCAGGGCACATTTTCCAGCCTCGGGCTACTCAAAAGAAAGGATTCAAACAAGAGGACGCCACAATGTAATTTCCACAACTTAGACCACTGTATATTATTCATATTCTAAATATAATGTGCTGTGAATGTGCACGTACGGAGATCATTTTATCTGAATTGTAAATTCATGTTATTGATGTCGGTGTCAAGGATTTGCAAGAAGACAAGTCATAAAACATCGACCAAGGAACTTATTAATGTTGCAGAAAAATGCTCCTCTGTAAAACATCTCACTAAAACATTTCTGGGGATTTCAGGACCACTTTCCTGAATAATTTATAGAAATTTCACGAACAATAACAACCGAGTGAAACCATGCATTATACATGTCAGCTTGTACTGAGACTTCTGTACGTGAATGCTTTGTGCTCAGTATGTTTGTTTATTTGTGTGAGCAAATTTCTCTTTGTGTGTTTTGGTCATGACCTCAGATAGATAAATTGTGTTTCAAATAGATAAATCGTGTTTCTGAGTATACAATGAGAAACCTAAATTTCTGCTTTTCTTCTGTATTCTCTTTGGCTTTTATTTTATTTCATTTATTTCAGGGGTAGATATAGGGCACCAACAACAAGTTTAGTAGTTCTGCTACCCTCGGAGCCATCAAATGGACAGTGGGCAATTAATCTGATTTCCTCCTCCCCGATCTCGCCTCCATTTTAGTTTCATGTCACTCACTCCATTTCAGTTAATCTCCATGGAAAAAAAAAAAAAAAGATTCATCTTCACTTATTTTCCCTTCCTTCAAATGTCACTGTCCAATTTTCTCCATTTCTGTCGTCCCTTTGCTTTCTCTGATTCTTGTAATCTTCCTCGTCCAGTAAATCCACCCCTCATTGCACTCGCTGTCTCTAAATGTGCGTTTGTCTTCTGCTTGACCCATATAACACTGGGCAGCTTCTCATAAGTGCATCTGATGATTCAATCCCCAAATCTTTTGCACTTTAGAGATTTAAAAAGACTTTATTTTGTATCAGCAGGTAGAAAACACAGCACTTTGATCAAGTAATTTTAGAGATAGAGTTTCACTGTGGGGTTTGTCTTGCTCTGTCTCGTCCTCCGTAGCAGCCCCTGTTTTGACTTTACAATTTGAATATAATAAGTTTTTTCTCCTTTTATTTTAGAAACAGTGAGTTTCAGTGTTGCTATTTATTTTGATCCAGTTTCCCATTTTCTCTCCTATCAGGAGCTGTGCACCACCATGGCAGCTGAGAGTGTTGCAGAACTCCGTGATTGGCTCTTCCTGCTCCTCCTGTGCCTCACCTTACTGGCTGAGGTGCTGGAACTGGCGGCAGCGGCAATTGCCATGGAGACGGGCGAGGGAGATGAGGCCATCGTTTGTCCCTCGGTGTGCCGCTGTGATGAGGGTTTTGTCTACTGCAACGACCGTGGCCTCAGCATAATTCCTCCACTGCCATTAACGGCTGCCATCCTGTACTTGCAGAGCAACCGGCTGAGTAATGCCGGGCTGCCTTCGTCCCTGGAACGCAGCACTTCCATACGAGTGATTTACCTGTACGCCAACCAGCTGGATGAATTTCCTATACACCTCCCGCCTTCATTACGGGAGCTCCATTTGCAGGATAATAATATACGAACGTTACCGCGGTCAGCTCTTGCCAAGTTACCATTACTAGAACGTTTACACCTGGATGATAACTCTATATCCACGGTTAGCATCCAGGATCGAGCATTTTCTGGGACTCCACGGCTTCGACTGCTGTTTCTGTCTCGGAACCACCTGTCCAGCATCCCTGCAGGCCTTCCAACATCCTTGGAAGAGTTGCGACTAGATGACAACAGAATCAGCACCATCCCCACTCATGCCTTCCGTGGGCTCTCCTCTCTGAGACGCTTGGTCCTGGATGGGAACCTGCTGGCCAACACACGCATCGCAGATGACACCTTTTCCCGTCTTTCCAATCTGACTGAGCTGTCACTGGTTAGGAACGCTCTGCAGTCTCCACCAGCCAACCTGCCTTCAGCTCACCTTGTGCGACTCCATTTGCAAGACAATGGAATGACCCACATCTCGAGGGGGGCACTTGATGGGATGCGACGCCTGCAGAGGCTGGACCTGTCTGGGAATAATCTGACCACTCTTCCCCGGGGACTTTTTAAGGACGCAGAAAGCCTGGAGCTGCTACTGCTACGAGGAAACCCCTGGTACTGCGGCTGCAACCTTCGCTGGCTCCATGCCTGGCTGCACGGTCGAGGGGCAGCAGTGACAGTTAGGGGTCTAACCTGTCAGGGGCCTGAGCCGGTAAGGGGCCAGTCCCTTAGAGACCTAACCTCTCTGATGGAGCAGTGTGAAGGCCCCCCTGCTGTTCCTAATACTGGACTAGGGGTGAACCCAGCAGACAAAGATGGAGGTGGTGAAGATGGTGTTGGAGGGGGTCAAGCAGTGGCTTCAGTCCCCCATGGCAGCACCACCACTACCTCTCTGCTCATCCCCACACAAGGTTCCCTTTTCCCCATGCGAGCAAAGCGGCCAGGCCTAGTTTTGCCTCTGCCCCCAGGTGAAGGAGGGCACGTATCTGGAGAGGCCTTAGAGCTGACTGTAAAACCTCTCTCTTCGGACAGTGTGTTGGTGAGTTGGCTTTGTCCAGAGCCGGCGCCCTCTTTCCGCCTGTCGTGGCTGAGGCTGGGTAGCAGTGCAGCTCTCGGTTCAATAACAGAGACTTTGGTTCCTGGAGAGAGGAGGCAGTATCTTCTTACCCAGCTCACCCCACGCTCCCATTACCTCATCTGCCTGCTGCCATTACGACAGGAAACCTCCTTTGGGGGCTCCAGCAAAAGTTCATCTCGAGCTGGCAGCATGGACATGGACAGTAAAGACTCAGCCCCGGCCTGTGCACAGATAGAGACTGGAGATGCTCTGGTAAACTCAGGAGGAGAGGGGTCAGATAAAGAGGGACAAGACTCAGAGTTAACAGCCCTGCCACTGGCTGGGATTATTGGGGGTGCCACAGCATTAGTGAGCCTTCTGTTAATCTTTGGTATCTTCTGCTGGTATGGACAGAGAACAGGTTACATATCCGGGGACTCAGGCTCATACAGCAGGGGCCGGGGTGGAAAACATTATGATGACTATGTAGAGTCGGGCACCAAGAAAGACACTTCCATCTTAGAGATCAGGGCCCCTCCTGCAGGGTTTCAGATGACGGCTATGGCCCATCAGCCTGTTCAGCCTAAGCTGGAGGATGTCACCTACATCCACACTATTTTCCCCTCCTCCTCCTCCTCTTCCTCCCAAGCTAACGGGACCTACCGGAGCAGTCATGGAGCTGGCAGCCTAAACGGTACCATCCTCAGCCAAACCAGCCACCATCGTGTCACATATGGCACCAACCGTGGCTACAGAGAGGGTGGCATCCCTGACATAGATTATGCCTACACGTGATGATATGGGGACACACTCCCCGAGCCACGAAAGCCCCGTTGGCTAGTGGTCGTTTTGTTCTTGGTTTCCAAAGTACCCTCTGTGCCTCTGCTGGTTCAATTCTGATTGGTTTGTTAAGTAGAGAATTTCTGCTATGTTAATTGGACAATTGCTAGAGTGACAGAAGTATAAGTCCTACTATACTCTTCTACTGTATAATACAATTCACAGTAGGCCCTTCTTTCAGCGCTACTTATAAATGGTTACAGTTTCTCTTTTGGATATCTCAGTGTCTTTCAAACCTACTGTTATTCTCAGCTAATAATAATACACAGTAAATTATTTGAGGTTGATATACTAGGCTTAGCTGATTTAGGAGGAGATATATTTATAATACGAGGAAAAGGCACTTGATGTGTATAGAGATAGCTCTCAAATCTTCCAACCAACTGTAAGCTCTGTGCTGTATAGATAAAAAGGGATGACAGAGGAAGAAATCAATGGTTGTTATAACCCACAGATGACAATGCATCATGGTTGACATGAAAAGATGTGTTCCAAGCCCCTTCCTTTCCTCTGGTTTACTCCCCTCCTTTTTAATTTTTTCCTCCTTTCCGCCTCTTTTTTTTTTCCTTCAGCTGAGGCTCTTTCCTTTTATTTCTCTTGCGTCTTTTGTGGTGCTGTGAGCAGAGGACGACTTTGTTCTCGCCAAGGGAGCTGACAGCAGTGATAACAGTTCTGACAGAGACGAGAGACACAAACCACAGCACGAGGAGACTAATGAGAGTGAGAGAGAGAGAGCATGTGTTGGGGGGGGCTGATGGATAGATGGATGGATAGACGGATGGATGGAGGAGAAAACATCAAAGAAGATGAGAAAAAGAGGAGGGGGGCTGTTTTGAGGGGATGTAGACGCAGAGAGAGGTGTGTTGGCTTCAGGCAGAGAGCGAGGACAGAAAAGGAGAGCTAAGTGAAAAAAGGGCGTGTGACAAATGCAGCGGCAGGAGGTAAAAAAGCACACAAAAGGAAAAGAAGATGGGGGATCAAGAAGGGTGTGGGTGGTTAAAGAAGAGAGTTGACAACTGAAATAATGTGACATCACTGTTCTCAAAAAAAAAACAAAAAAAAAAACGAATGAAGTTTTTGCCCACGGTGTACCCACTGCACTCAGCATATGCCGAGTGATAACAGAGTGCATGCTTCCTTCAAGGACTGTTTTCAGGTGCCTGTGATCATCGGAATTCAAAGATGAATTTAATATTTTTTTGGTAGTTACCTTTCACCTCATTTGTCTCTTTTAAACAGCACACTTAAGCATTTGAGAAACATCGGTAGGACAAGACAAGGACAAGAAGCACCACAAGACAATCGGAGTAAAAAAAAAAAAAATACAGTGATTGCCAAAACCACAGGACGAAAGAAAAAGCCCGAGAAGAACGACTATTTAAAAAAGGAAAAAAGAAAAAAAAAAGAAACTTCATCTCAGAATTTAAGCACTGCATGTACCCAGTTTTTATTGTGGTCTGGTGTCATTATTAAATTATCTTTGCAAATGAAGTGAAAGAATCCTAATCACACATCTTATTATAGCAACCCATTATCTTCTAGAAGATGGTTAAACCTTCTTAATTAAAAATAAGTTTTAGCAGCTGACACTTTTTTGGTGGAAGTTGGAACGGCACTGGTCTGATTATTCTTTGTTAAAATTCCCTCATAATAAATCGATTCAACTACGGCAGAAATAAAAATGTTTTTCTTGGTGTTTATTTGAAGGGAGAATAGAAAGATATGCACACAAAGAGACCTCTTATAGTGACCTACAAAATACTGATTGATTACATTAAAAATACCAGCCAGTGAATATCTGCTCTTGAATGAGCAATTAAAAACACCTGACAAACTGTAACATATAAAAAGAAAAAAAAATGAAATTCCAATTTTACCCGTAACAGTGTAAACAAATGCCAAATCGTCCTGTTTCAGCTTCCAAAGTTTAAGTACTTGCAGTTTTTCTCAGTCTTATTTCTCTGTAAATTGAAAATCTTTATCTCTTTTTACTGTTCGTTAAATGAACCAAGCAGTTCAAAGACATTACCCCAGGCTGCAGGAATCTATGACAGACATTTTTCCACAATTGCCTCACGCTGTATGGACCAGATGATTCAAGTGGACCTATTCTGCTCATTTCCAGCCCCATATTTTTATTCTTGGAGTGCCAGAGTTGCTTTGCATGAATTACAGTTCAAAATTACCATCATTTATATTATTGTGGGCCTTGGTGCAGCCCCTCAGTTCCTCCACCGTCTGAAACAAGCCATTTTAGCTCCCTTTCCTCTGCGGGTTTGAACAGCAGGTTGGTGGGAGTGCTGTGCTCACAACTAGAGCTGTGTGCCTGTGATGACCATATTATAGAGATCCCCCCTTTTTTTGACATGAACAGATCGAAGTGTGGAGAAAAAAAAAACCTGTTTGAAATCTGAGCTTTGGGTTCAAAAGGATTACTACACATACAGTGTCCTTATTTGAGTTTTTTGGCCATGGTTGATATGAGCATCCACTATTAAAACATAACAGAAACACAGTGCATAATAGGTCCCCTTTAATCAGTTAATTGAAATCAACAATGTAGTTGCAGCCTTTTCTCTTGTACTCTTGTCCAACTCTACACAAAGGCAATTTGATGTGTATTACAATAAGACTAATTGAATTAGGAAAACTAAAATGATTAGTAAAAAAAAAAAGAAGTGCATTCTGAGAGGTGAAATATATAAGTTGACTCAGGTTGTCTGGTTTTTTTAGGCCTTAGCACAGCATAGACACTATGTTCTGTGGACTGAGATCACAGCCTGACCGCTACACTGTGCAATTCAACTCAAAGATGACCACAGGGAAATGAGCGACCCCTGCTTTCTGACCGCCTCTCACTGACCACACTAATATACTTAAAGGGAGGAGGAACTTTGAAGAAAATACTAATAAAACACAGCCAGAGATTAACAGAGGAAGGTAGAGAGAGAAAAATAAAGGGGTAGAAAGGGGAGGGATGGTTTAGATAGAGCCTGTAAGTGTTGAAACCCAGTCTTACTTTCAGTAGCTCTCTTTCTCTTTTACAACCTGTGTTATAGTGTACCAGTAATATTGGAACAGCTCCGGTGTGGGTTTTTTAGGGTTTGTTTTGGGTTTTTTTTACCTCTGCACTTGTTTTTTCTCTTCTTCTTTTTTTTTTTTAAACAGCATTGAAGCTTCCTTTCATTCTGTGTAGAGATTCTTTTCCTTTAAAAATGTCACCCTCAGATGTGATAATGAAAACACTCTTATGTATAAACATAAAAAAGGGTGCAAAACGCTATTCCATTTATTGGTCTGTCGTCTTTTTTTCTACGCAGATGAATAAAGACTTCTAAAAAGGAAGAGCAGCTTCGTGAGTTCTTTGTGTGCGTGGAGTTCATCAAATCGGAAAGAAAGGCTGGAGATGTCAAATAATGCATGGGGGACGGCGGGGGCTTAAAAACGAAAAATCAATGGGAAGCTCGGATTATTAATATGATTTGCGACGAGACGGAGCAGGCCTCGTTAAATCACACACACTGGATGGATACATCAGCATCTATACGCTCCGATTCCACTCGGAAGAACGCACCCACAGCGGACGCATGTTTTTTATCTTGATAAGTTTGAGTGTATATTTCACAGATTGACATGAGAACTGAGTACGTCCATTTGTATGGATGTGTTTGTGCTCGGTGCTCCCGAGTTTGGGTGAAGACATGCCTCTCATTCTAAGTGAGTGCTAATGCTTGTGTAAGCATGGATCAATATAACGAACGGGGGAGTGTATAAGTGTCCATCTTAGAGTAACTGCTTGTGATGGGTGTTTGTGAAGGAGGGAGTCTGAAAGAAATATACTGTAGACAGAAACGGTTTGCTGTGTGCTGATGGCTTCATATGATTATCTAGAGGATCTGTGATTATACGTCTGGCGTGTGTGGCTGCATCTTGGCGTCCGCACTCTTAACAACAATGGCCTGAGCTCTCATCAGTCATTATGGACGCCTTTCACTGTCGCGGTCCATTATCTAACGTCAAGTCCTGCAGCTTAATTATTCGAACTCCCATTACACCCAACAAAAAGATGTATACTCCAAGACTGGGGTAAGCAGCTGCTGAGGTTGGATTTATTCGTGCTCTGTAACAAATGGGATCGAAGTGGAGGCCTCCATTAAGTTACAACAGCTAGCATGTCCGTCCAAAAGTAATTACTTTGGGAGAATAAATTGGGCTTTAAATTATTAGACGTGTTAAGATATATAAAAACGCATGTTACGGTTTGTACATAGAAGCACAATAGGAGCGCGTGGCGTTTCAATCCCTTTCTTTTTAATTAATTTCTGAACATGCGACCTCTATTCCTTTAACAAACAAGCTCAACCCACTGATGTGCAGTAAAATGGTCGGTTGCATTTTTAAACTCCGTGCTCAGTATTTCCTTCACAGCAGCGCTGCCACGGATGATTTAAAGCTGCATCGCAAGTTATCTTCCAGTGTTTGCATGCATTTATAAGCGTATTTAGTAGAAAGGTCACTGTATTCCTCTCGATGCGTGCATTTGAGGAAACGCATGTACGCACGCACAGTCAACCAAATCAAATCCGCAACATAATCTGTTTTGCACAGATAGTTTGAATGCAAATGTTTCTGCAAAACATCCACCAGAGGTGAGGCAAAGCTGAGGGAGGAAAGGGGCTGTAAGGGTGAATTTAAGTTTACGGTTTCTTTCAGACTGCAGAGAGAGGTGTCCTTTAGAGCTGGGGCCATTATGCACCAGCTCTATGGCGACAGTCAAACTGGCCTGTTACTTCTAAATCATCGCATACAAGTGCTTGTAAAAGACCTCTTGGTGTTACACTTAAACACACAAGGTAGGGGTCATTTTTCAGTGTGCGCTGATTTTGTGAAGGGGTGTATTTTTAAGCCAAATTAGGGCCGTAGTCTCAGGGCTATTTTTTTTGGTCCATCCGACCAGAGTCTCATTGGTCATTGGCAGTGTTGCTTTCATACAAAGTATGTACTGCACTACATCAACAGCCAAACAACCTTAACATTCACTGAGCATTCACTGAGCTGGATCCAAACTGACTGACATCATATCACAGCAGTCTGCATTTTGTTATCGCAGCTCAACAAACAGCAAAGCACATCGTGTAAAAACGGTAAGCCAACTCGCCTGTGTCAGGATGGTCTGCCGACCTTTGTGCTTTAAGCTTCGCGTGTGAACATATCAGAATTGACACATTTCAATATGTTTGACCTCACAAACATTTTGTCATGGCGCATACGTCCGGCCACAGTCGACACCCAGACCGAGCTGAACGTAAAGCTTCGGAAAACTACAGCACTGCGCGAAAGTCTTGAACTACGTTTCCTGCATTTCTTTCCTGCATTTCTTCACATTTTACCAGGAAAATGGGAAATAGGCACAACAATTTATTGAAACATGTACATGAATAGAAACACAATATATAAGGCAGATATAAAAGTGTCTGCACAACAAGCTTCTAACGCGCTTGAAAGTCAATATTTGTTATGACCACCTTTATTCCTCAACACAATCTGAACTCTTTGCTGGATTTTTTTTCCAGTTTCTGAAGGACATGATTTTCAGATACGGTTTTCTTTTGTCCTCCACTTGTCTGGTCTCCACAGTTTATTTAAGATATGACATATGCCAAGTTTTCAGCTAATAGCTCTTTGGGAATCACCTTGTTGGTGCAAATTTATTATTTTATACCTGTCAAACTGTGTTATCTTTGGCTTTTCTCTTTCTTTTTTGTAGATTCAACTAAAGAAAGGGAAGCAGATTAACTGTTTTTGTGACAGGCTCCTAATAAAGTGCCTAAAGAGATAATTTAATATTGGTTCTTTGCAGTTGCCTGTTAAGTGTAGATACAACACTGGTTCATCCCTTAAGTTAGGTGCTTTTTCATGCTTGAATGATTCACAGGTCAGTTTTAAATGGTTTTATTTAAAACACACACACACACACCTCTGAAAATGGTCAGGTACAGCTGAGGACAGAATAATCAGCATACTTATGAAAATGTCATTTTTTAAGTATTTTCCCAAGTGCAGTTAAACAGAGCAGGGCATTTTAACAGCTTTTCCAAACACCCTAGTTTTATGGATGC
The DNA here is from genome assembly GCA_034780415.1 of Cichlasoma orientale. Classification (NCBI taxonomy): domain Eukaryota; kingdom Metazoa; phylum Chordata; class Actinopteri; order Cichliformes; family Cichlidae; genus Cichlasoma; species Cichlasoma orientale. The sequence goes on along the minus strand of JAVDPK010002773.1, from coordinate 216,797 downwards.
TTACATTATTTTATTTTTGACACAAATGAAACTATTTCACAAAAAACAAAAACTCTCAGGGTCAAAATTATTAGCCTCCCGATGTTAGCAGTCAACTGTGTTTCCTTTTTGCTGGATAACAGCCTGCAGTCATTTGTTGTAGTTTTCAACAAGTCTCACACACACACACAAGTCTCCCTGACAATCCCAGCCGATTCTTCTTTGGCGAATCTCTCAAGCTCCTCCAGATTTGATGGTCTTCTGGTATAGACCTTGGTCTTCAGGTCACCCCTCAGATTTTCAATGAGATTCTAATCAAGGCTTTGTGCAGGCCAGTCATTAACATTTATTTTGGTCTTCTGGAGGTAGTTCGTCACCAGGAGTGACGTATATTTTGGGTCGTCGTGCTGGAAGACAAAGCGATGATCCGGACCCGGTTTTGATGCTGACTGCGTGAGGTTTTCTTTCAAAATCTTCACATATTCTTCTTTCTTCATGATTCCCTCCACCTTAATGAGATTCCCAGTTTGAGACGCACTGAAGTACCCCCCACAGCATAATACTCCCACCACCATGTTTCACTGTGGGTACGGTCTTCTTTCGGTTGTACGCCTCTCCCTTCTTTCTCCATGTATTGTCTCTATGACCAAAGGACACACTTCCAGCATGCATTATCTTTCTTCAGGTCATCCTTGGAATACGTCAGTCAGGCTTGAAGGTTCTTCTGCAGAAGCGAAGTTTTTCTTGGTCTGCAACCGCGCAATCCGTTCCTCTGCAGGGTTCCAGTGATCGTCTTCTTTGAGACTACAATTTCCGACTTGGTTAAGTCATTCACGAGTGTCTTGACAGTTGTTCTGATGTCTTTAAACACATCTCTCACTCGTTTTCTTTCCTGAGTCTTTGAAATGTTTCCCTTCCTACCTCTGCCAGGCTTGTTCTGTACTGTGTGGCTCTCTTTGAATTTCTTGAAGACACTTCTCACTCCAGTTCGTGACACTTGGAAACATTGTGATAACTTTATGTATCCATCTCCTGCTTTTTGAGCATGAATAATTCTTTTTCACAAGTCTAAACTGATTTCTTTTGCTTTTGGCATCTTGCTTTCTCAAGTGACAGTTCAAACTCTTTCAGAAATTTTTATACGGTGTGTAAATTGGAAGATACCCCTCAGTTTGAACTTGATTTTATAAGCTTTAAACCAAGTTAAAGTACATCACTGCACAGCAGTGGTTTGTACTATGGCTCAATAAAAAGGTCCATTCTTCAGGGGACTAATAATTGACCCTGATAATTTTTTTCTATAATAATTATGGTATTGTGTGCAAACAGAAATAATCTGTGCTTTCTAAAGAAAACTAGTATGTTAAGAAATGCTATGTGGAAAATCCTTTGTTGGAGAAAAAAAAAAGGGAAAATTTTGATAAAAATTTTCAATTTTCTGTACAAACATTGGACTAAAGAAAAACTTTGAAAGACCTTCAGAAAGCCCGGAGAACTACCTATTGCTCAAGATACTTTAAAACAATTCCAAGGAGACAGACTTTCTGTAAACAAAACATAAAGAAATGAGGGCTGGCTCAAGACTTTTGCACAATACTGTAGGTCAGTATCTGTGGTTATCCTTTTAGTTTAGCAAGGCTAAAATGATTTGATGTGCTATAAATCTGTTTGTTTGCCTTTTGTCTATTTATAATCTAATTGTGCTAACGAGGGTAGCAGGTAGCGTATAGGCCACACCTTATTGCAGATTTAGTAAATCTACAGATAACGCTCACACCCCCACGGCAGCACTCAAACCACGCTCTCCTTGGCTGAACAACCTGTTACTCAAATCACCACCACCCTTCCAACGTCCTCATGTGGACTTTTGCTCTTTAACAAATCTTTTAGCACCCAATATTACTGCAAGCAGCATGTCAAGGCCCTAAAGCCCAAGGACACCATGTGTACCTGACAGAGTGGTACTATTTGACACACCGGAATGAGAATGCATTAGTATACCACAAATAAGCAACACACAAACATCTAGTCAAAAGGTTAAAAAATATGTTTTTTTTAATGAAAACATTCAAATCAGGCCTCGAGTTATGATTCCAAAAGAAAAAAATATGTTGGGTTCTTTTTTCCTGAAGATTACATTTTTTCCCCATTTCACTTGTATTAATTTTAGAGCTTGACTCTAGATAGCACCTTTCCAACTCAGTGTGATTTTATTTAACAAAGCCATTTTTTTTTTTTTTTGTTCATTAAGCAAAAACTCTCTCGAGACCTTGCCTTCCTCAAAGCTTTGCAGGATATGAAAACAGCACTCCACAGACGTGCATGGATTTACAAACACAAACCCATGACAAACACGGCAGTTTTAAATCAATTCTAAAGGTTCTCATTATTGGATACACATTTGTATAGCCTGAATTGACAAGGGACCGGCGATCCCAGAGGGCCAGATTACAAACACTCACGTGTATCTTTTATACAGACGCACTCCTAGAAACCAACGAGATACCTCAGAGGGATGAAGAGCTATAACAACAACAACAACAACAGCAGCCAGACATTAAGCTGCAGTGGTCTGGCTTCTTTGGTAGCAGTGGGTGGAGAGGACATCAGTGGAATAAACAAGACAGAGAGCACACCAAGACAGCCTCTGGGGGATTATGACAACACCAACTGTATGAATTAGGCTGTCTATCAGAGAGAGACACTTTGGTGCTACTGCAAAGGCCTTCCAGTGAGAAGGAATACAAAAAAGAAGAAGCCTTCTAAGCAAAGTTCAGCTGTAACCGCGCTCAAAGCATGTACAAAAAGATAACCAAATTGTCCTTGTACAGCAATTGTCTTCTATTCAATTTGCCAGCACTGTGCATTTTATCTTTTAGTTTAGCTTAATTATGAGCCTGTAAAATGTAGGATTTTTTGTAACCTTGCTGTCAGGAAATTAAAAAAAAAAAAGATCATCTAAATTCAAAAGAACTAAAGAATTAAAGGCAACCTTAAATAGTAGTCGTGCGATTTGTCTCATTATCTATCCCAGGCTGACATTAAGTGAATAATTGATAGCTTTCTTTTCCTCGTACGATAGCCCATCAGGCATTCAGCCCACATGAGCAAACACTGCAGAAGAACAACTTTGGCTAAGGGGCGCTTCAGGCAGCCGACTCCTGCTGGATGTGGTCTTCCACAGCTCTCAGCCGTCATTCATGGTCGGCTTACTGCCCACCTCTCTGGGGCTACGCTCTGGACTACACAGAGACCTCAGCACTTGTAGTTATGGCAACTTGTGATTTCTCTGGAGTACTGGCTCTCGGCCTTTCTTCAACAGAGGCAGACACAACTCAGCCAAAAAATAAATGAATTCCTGGAGCACAGTAAATTATTCATTACTTAGTTGAAAATGCCACACAGTGAATTGTGATCATTCCAGAGGTGTAGCACACAATGTGCTGCTGAACTTTTCATTCATTTAAAAAGGTAACTGCCCAGTTCAAGGCTGCATTATTTAACGCTGGAAAATGGAAATGCTGAAAAACAACAACAAACATTTAGAAAAATAATGGAATCGCAATTGAGGAGAAATTGTTTCCTAAAAATTAAAATCAGACTGGGGCTCTACCCAAATACTCGACTATTGAGATATTTATTTGTTGGGCAGATATTCAGTTATCAATGCTGGGATTTGGATATTTATGTTTTTGTTAAAATGGGGAAATATAAACATCTCTCTCTCTCATAACAGCGATCACCAAACTTCATTTCACCTCACGGAGGTCACTTTGTCACTAGATTTCGGCACTTTTAAAACCCCTTTAGCTGTTCTTTTTTTAAAGGCATTGCAAAAAGTCCACATAGAGTATCACACTGCTTTACAATGACATCTTGCTCTCCTGGCACAGCACCTGCTCTCTCTCCGCTGTATTCATTGGGTGAGTGAGCAGTGAGGCTTCACAGAATGACAGCAGCAGTTCACAGCGGAAGAGCTGCCCGAGAAAGCCCTAATTCAGACTTATACTGACGAGCAACAATAACATTGGTCAAAGACAAAAATCTGCAGCTTAATCAGCCTTGAAAAGTTGCAGCCCTTTACGCCGCTTTGAGTGCAGCCTGGGTGCGTCTGTTGCATGTCGCTTTCTGTCATCACTCCTCTATGCAAAGGATAACAAACTGGGACATGATATTGTGATATATTCAAAAATATATCGCATCTTCTTCCACCAGTTTTGACATCCAGCAGTCACTACTCGTGGCAGCACTTATCAAATTAATGAGGCTAAAGTGAACATAACAAATTCCTCACTGCCCCCAATTATGATTTTTACATTCTGTGTTCTCCGCTTATGGCTGACATAGCAGAACGTTCTAAAGCAGGTCCTCTGGGCTACATCCGCTCCTCTGACCGTCCCTGACCTGCCCCGCGTGAGGTCAATGGGAAATTAGGTTTCAAACCAAACACTCTTTGATAAACTCCCCATCAGAGAATGAGCTTACTTACAACGTTGATGCTTTTAATTTGAAGGTGACTCAGCAATCTCAGCTCACATTAGAAGAAAAAAAAAAAAGAAAGATGTAAAGTTTTTAACAAGACATGGACTTTAGGTATTTATTTACCGATGTCAGAGGTAAAGTCGTGTGCTCAGTCTGTGGAGAACAGATTGTTATGTTTAGGAGTACAGTATGAATCACCATTACAAGACTAAACACACAGAGAAATACAAGAACTTGACTGATGCAGAGCGGCAACAGGCATCTGAAGATTTGTTAGCAAAGCTGCAAAAGCAGCAAAGCCTTTTCACCAGGGGCAGGCGAGAAGAAGAGGCAGGCTTAAAAACATTATTAACTTGAAATTTTTTGGTTCAAATCGTTAATATTTCCTCTCTCCTGACCTCCTGAGGAGGTCAGGAGAGAGGAACAGTGAGTATCTAGTGTCATCTGTAAAAACACAGCGGAGGCTCTGTCATCGTTTGGAGCTGTGTTTCAGCCAGCGGTGTTGGGGGATCTTGTCAAAAATGATGAAATTATGGACACAGAAAAGTACTGTCAGATTTTGATCCACCATGCGGAAAGCATCTGATTGGCAACGGCTTCATTTTTCAGCATGACAATGACCCCAAACACACTGTCAATGGTGTAAAAGCACACCTGGATAGAAAAAACGCACAATGGCCTCTCCGGAATCCAAAACTCAACATTACATAAGCATGTCTGAATACAATAATGCGCAACAATTAACATACACATGCACGCAGGTAACTGGCTTGCTCATGAGTGTGCAGACCACGAAATGGTTATAAGTTGTTGATCCTGGAGAAGACAGAAGAAGTAAAGGGTGTAATAAATCTTCTCAGTGCTTCAGTGTTATTGTGATTCAAGTGTCCTTCCAATACATCACAGTGTCCTTGACATCTTCTTTTCTCTCTCATCTTTTTTTTTTTGAAAAGCATATCCACTGACAATTTGCTCTCAGTTTACTTTACATGAGGTGGCAAACATCACATTTAATTATATGGATAAATATTCCCCTTTTTTTTTAATTAGTGGATCACTGGTGTGTTGAAAGTAAATTGACCAACGAAATATCTTGGCTCATGCTCTGAAAGCAAATGCTTACCTGGGGGCTTTACAAAACAAAATAATATGCCTTAATTGAAATAATTAAGATAAAATTGCACAAGTTAAACAAATAACCAGTTTAAAAGGTCAATAAATCTGTTGTTTGTACGCAAGTCCAGTAAATCAGCAACAAGTAACTTTACAGGTGAAATGCAGGAAACAAAAGTGCTGAAAACACAAAAATCATTCAAATATTAGCCTTCCTTCATATGTTAATGCCCCGTTAGTTATTTCATGAAAGGACATAATTTGTATCTCTCTTTGGCAGCGATCACAGCCTTCAAACACTTTTTGGGCGCAGATAAGAGTCCTTCTTTTCTTGATTTGGGAAATTTCACCCACTCCACCATGCAGATTTCTTCAAGTTCTGAGATATTTTTAGGCGGCCTTGCACACACAGCATTTTCAAGATCTCCCAGCTGATTCTCAGATTTTCAGTGATGTGCAGGTCAGACACTCGGCGGGACACTCGAAAAGATTTAGTTTATGTTTCTTGAACGCAGTTCAAGGTGGATTTTGAGTTCCGTTTTTGGATTATTGCCCTGTTGCGGAAATCAGCCTGTCTCCTGATCCCTACAGTGTTCCCTGTACCACTGGTTGCGACACAACCCAAACAAATAAACTTTCCACCTTTATACTTAGCTGTTCACTGTTTCCTTCCCAGCACAGGTGCATCTTATCTTAAAGTTTTCTGGGTCATCTTTTGACTTCCAGTTTCCCCTTAACTGCCATTTCTAAATCATAATTCAGACAGAAGAACTGTAGGATGGACAGTTTGATATCTTTTTAAAACCTTAACCTATTTTGTTGACACCATTTAGCCTGATTTTATAGCTTTTCTTTAGTTGTTTTGGGTTTTAATGAGTCAGAGAAGTCCTAATAATGTAGTTAGACCAACAACTTTGCTGAAGGGGGTACTTTGTTACTCATAAAAATAGCAGAATATGTAATTTTACCATGGGCGTCCAAACTTTTGCACACTGCTGGCACTGCCCGACCGACCAACCCATCTGTCAGTCCAGCTCTAACCAGGGCTGTCCGTTGCACCCGAGGACAATGGCAACAACAGGATAAGTGGATAAAGAGCTCCTATAAATAGTCTTGTCATTTCCTAAGCTCTGATAATGCAGCACAGCCGACAGCGTGTGCATCACCACTTCACAACAACGCCTGATAGATCGCAATTACAAGATGGTAATTGTGTGCAGTGTGTACCATGTGCACTCCCTGTTCTCTCCGAATGTGCATGCTAGTAATTATGTGACAAAAGCATCATCAGTGATGAGGACATGTGAGCAGACAATGAGGGTCCCTTGTATTGGTTGGTGGAAAGAGAAGGGAAGAGGACTTAGGATTACTTTAAAGCCCATTTTGGAGGTTACAATGATACGTGCTTTGTACTTTGTTCACTAAACTATGATTACACAGATTAGAGAAAATAGAGGGGTATTGTCAGACTGCATTATACTTTATTATTCAAATAACACCGCCTACAATGAGGATAATCTTCCCCAATGTGTTTTTAATTTCCATATCTAATTTTTTCCCCCTCATTCAGTCTTGTGATTCTTGGTTTTAGTTTAAAAAAAAAAATGATTTGCATAGCTGGTTCAGTAAAACAGGGTTCAATACTAATGGAAAAAGTCTAAAAGAAAAACAGCAGTCATCTCAGGTTGATAAACTCAGTCACAATATTCATCAGGTGATTGTGGTCATAATTACGTGCGTTTTTTAAAATTGCTCAAGCATTTAACCTCAGCACCCAAGAAGACGAGACATTTGATGCACAGGCAGTCTCAACAATGCCAGGCTGATTACTAGTCTGGCTCCAATATTTAACAAAGGGAACACTTTTATAGTGGAGAAAAACCAGGAATGCAAACAATTATATCTATGCAGCCTGACTACACACTTTTAATCAAATTTAAGACTTGTTTAGAGCTTTCAAAGTCCTAAAAAAAGAGAAAAGATACATTAATGCAGTTTCCACTGCAAAACAATACAAAATCCAACAATATATGCTGATTAATATCTTCCACAATTAAATGTCTTTATATGTTCTGATTAAGGAAACGTGAAAAGTGTGTGGATGTAATCGTTTGACCTGCAGGAACACAACGCCACAGCCCCCTCTGTAGCGCTCTGTGAAATACTGAAACACCAGAAGGAGCGGATGAGGTGGTAGCAGCAGAGATCAAATAATCCAATAATGCCATATTTTTCCAGACCAGCTTGTGTGTGACTGCACTGCCTTAATTCTTTAAAAATTCACTCAAGAAACATTAAATGGAGTCAAATGTCCCTAATATTCGTTTTTTCTTTCCTCCAGAAAACACTGGGAGAAGGACAGCCATAGCACGAATCCAGACTGTAATTAACTATTGCAGTCTTAACTGAATACAGCATTTGGACAGGTTTAACCTACATGTGCCTTCTCAAAATATAAAACCTCTCACAAGAAAAAAATACTTTAAGACATTCAATTAAAAATCTGATTTAATACTATTTAATACAAGAATATGGAAGACTGCATTAAACTGAACTCTGCGCTGCACACAGAGACAGCTTGTGTGCCAGGGTACTCATCAATAGACCTGCACACAATCAGGCACCCATATTAAAAATCTCACCTATGATCGAAAGAGTAAGGTCACAAATACGAGAGGCCGAAATGAGTTTCCTCAGTGGTTGGGCTAAGCCTAAGGCCTTGATTATACTTAAGTCCGCTAGGGCCCACTTGGGTCCAGGTTATGTAAATTCCGTCAGACGGTGAGCGAGACAGGCCGTGCAGACTTGACAATTTGTTGTGGACTCCCCTACAGAGAATTCACAATGCTCTAACTGTACATGTGCCCCAGGTGGCGTGCTTTAAGCAAATTAAAAGTAATATAACAGGAACTCAGCTGTCATGTCTCCAGCTGTACGTGTCCATGTCCTCAACAGAATGTAACCTAGGCTTTAGAGATGGGGTGAGGAGCTTGGACATTCGAAAGCAGCCCAAAGCAACCGCTCCTTCATGTTGAAAGGTGCAGGTGAGGTGGCATCGAGTTAGGGTGACTCCTCTTGGAGGTTTTGTGGGCACGCCTAACTGGGAAGAGACACTGGGGTAAACCCAGAAGTCTCTGGAGAGATGACATCATCTTTGTAATCTCGTCTGTATGTTCTTTACTCGTCATCCCTGATCACTTATTCCCTTACTTTATTTATACATTTGTTTATTTATTCAGGGGAAAGCACTATGTATTGAGTGACTTTAGCCCACAAACAATTTTGAAACACAAGTCAATAAAAGATTGCGTATTTTAAAGGAGAAGGAGGAAAAGAAACAAAAGAGAAAACATGCTTTTCACTGAAGCATCATGAGTTTGTCTCAAGGGTTAAATAACACCATTTCTCCCACCTTTGTGGATCTGTATAGGATATGTCATCTGTTCCAGGGTATGTGTATGCTTGACAATACTGACAAACAACGTGGCAATGGAGAGAATTTCCTGAAGCCAGACATTTTTAATGGCTTTTTTCCTTGTTGCCAGCAGGATCTTCAGAAGGCATTTGTCAGTATTGCTTAGTCCATCTGGCATATATCCAAGATTAAAAAAAAAAATGTAAAAGTTCAGCAAACACTGAAGCCCAAGACTTTAGAGATAATTGTTGCTACTTCCTTCCAAAAAAGGTTGGATAAAGGTGCAAGTCCAAAATATGAGAGTATGATCAACCAATATTTCTCCACATTCCCTCCAGGAGGCCAACTGAGAGCCAGCTTGTTTGGATTTCTGATTGAGGGTGACAAAAAAAACAAATCAAGGTTTTCCAACAGAAGTCTCTCCGAGTCCAGGAATTAGTTTTAGGACGACTGTGTCTTCCAAGCAGTTTGCCACATATCTTCAGATCGCCCAGTTCTTTCTTCTGTCGTTTTTAGTAATACGAGAAATACATGCATCAATGGATATCTGTAAGTTTTTTTGGACTGGAGCCTTTAACGTTTTTATAGAAATAATCATGAATTTGCAGGTGTCTGTCAAATTCCTGCATCAAGCCCATATGTCTGACACAAGTTACTAAAATCAATGAGCTCCCAACTTTCAACAGTCTTACATATGGCAATCTAAGCTTCAGTTTACCCTCATTTTGGACCCCCACCCCACCACGCCCCAATCTTTAAAGAAAGGCTGACCCATTGACTAGATGTCCTGATAGTTTCCTTATCTTTATCATCACAGCCGAGCACTGATTGTTTGGGTTTGTCCAGTAGAAAAAAAACTCAATATTCTTCCATTTGGCCTCATAGGGTGAGTTGCACCAGCATACATGTGGGTGCAACTGGGCTGACAGGTAGTAATCCCTTAACAATGCTGAAGGAAAGCCGCTTTCATTGGGCACCTAGAGGGTAGACAATTTCACCCTTGGTCTTTTTTGTTTGTTGTTGTTGTTGTTGTTTTTTAATCCCAAATGAGCCCACAAACAATTGTAAGATCAGGCCAATTTTCTGCCAGCTGAAATTGCTGCTAGAAAGAACTATAAGTGAATGTTTAAATTTTTAGCCACGCTTTGGTCAGCTGTCAGGAGATCAGTAATAAATTTAATATTACTGTTGAAAGATTTCACATATTAGAGCCTAAAGTCTTTCCTGAGAGCGCTGAGTAATAAAACAGACTTGGCTGCGGAAAAGACAGACTTCTTACATCTCACTGCAGCCTTTTATTGCTCTCTCTTCCTTCCTACTAACAGTTTAATTGTGCAAAGCAATGCTGCCTTTCTCTGCTAATATAAACACTGTCTGGAAAGCAGTCGTTTCAAAAAGAATATAGAAATCATCTATGAATAAACTGCATGCAGGTCTGAAAAATGTTGCAGGTTCCGGCTGTGCAGAAAGGCCAATTAAAGCACGACGTGTGAGTCATCCCAACATATGAGTTTAATAAAAATGCACAGCGCCTGCCTCCTTTAATATGACTACATGAAGGCTTCAAATGCCCTGAAAGCCTTCCTTTTTCCCACGAGAGATCTCTGTGCTGTTTGTTTTAAACTGGAAAAAATATGGTGTCAATCAGATCTAATTAAACCACAACCGCACACTTCTGACTTAAGTATTAGATGCTTCATAAAAAAAAAAAAACACACATGCATGTTTTTGGGTTGTTGTTTTTTTTACAAAGTTTACATTTGTTTACAGATTGTATATGAATGTATCTTAAAATATGTGTACTGTGAGATCCAGCAGGTTGTTCTTTGTGTAAAGCTGACCTGTGCTGCTATTCCAGTATTCACTGGTATTTGTGGATTGAGCCAATTGAATTCAACAATCTAAGATGTTATGTGAGCTAAGAAGCTGATTTCCAACCCCCAGACACTATAAAGCTAACGCAAAAGATAGAATTCAGATAGTGAATCTAATCAGCATCATCACCTTAAATATAAATTGATATCTGTTAACCTAGATGTAACCAGTGCAATATAGTGCACTCACTGTTTATCACAATACTGCAAACTAGCTAGTTTAGCTTATTCATATAAAACATTTGAATAACAATATTGGACCCAAAGCAAGTCAAGAGTTTCTCAAGGCACAGATATTTTTGGATATTTTTCAATGGCCAAGTCAGTGACCTGATCTCAACCCAACAGAGCTTTTCAGTTACTGAAGACAAAACTGAAGGCAAAGAGAGAAACAAACAAGCAGCTGATGGTGACTGCAGTAAAAACCTGGCAAAACATCTCAAGAGAGGAAACACAGCTTTCACAGATTTCAGTCAGTCATTGACTGCAAAGGACTTTCAGCCATGCATTAAAAAAAAATCCTTATATTTAGAATTATTTATGAGCCTCTGAAAATGGAAGATTTTAAATAAAAATGGCTGTAATTCCTAAACAGTTAACTTTCTGGCTCTTGAATTAAAGCTGAAGTCTGCACTTCAATCACATTTTGATGGTTTGATTTAAAATCCACTGTGACGGTGTACATAGTCAAAACTACAAAATGTGCATCTTTGTCCAGCAGATTATGGACTTAACTGTGTGTGTACGTTCTTCCCATGCTTGCATCAGGTCTCTCCAGGTGTTCTCAAAGCAAAGCAAACCCTCATGCTTACTTTTGACTCTTACCTTATTTACCTTAACAAACCCCAAGCAATAAACATCATTAATTGCTTCCCATTCAGCACAGATACCATCAGCAAATCCACCCAAATCCCACTAGGAGCCACAACTCTACAAAACAAACCACCACATTTGAATGCAGCACTTGCCTCGTTGACAGAGGCTCTGATGGGCCAAGTGCTGAGGATCAAGCTGACTCCTTTTCTCTTTTACTCCTTCATTCAGTCCATCTCTCTCCATCTCCCACATTGGCCCAATCAGGCTAATGAGGCTCGCACTTCCTTCAACCCTTCCTGCTCGCTAAAGTGGCGATTGATTGGAAGGGTGGGAAAGCTTTTAACTAGGGAGGGGTGGGAGAGAAATAATTAGCACGAATGAGCTTTTCTGCAAACTCCTTCAATTTGGCTTTTCTCTTTCTGTTTATTTACTGACCCAGACAACATTAGGGATTAACTCTCCAAGGGTATGTTAACTTCTCAATGTCAGGGTGTAAATCAGTCTGAAGTTGTAAACTAAGGCCCATTTGTCTAGTGCCAATGTCTCGCTCCTCTCAGGTCACAGCACTGCGATGATGCCCGAGTTGATGAGAGCGAAAAGGGGGAAGGGAGAGGATTAAAGCCTAACAAATAAGCAGTGAAGTTTTTCCTTTCATCATCCCACTCAAATTGAGACACAAACTGGACATTGCAGCATCCCGCGGAAACTGGGAGGCACTGAACCTTGAAACTCAAAATTTTCACTACACAGAGAGCATTAATGTCGCTGTCCAAATGACCAGCAAAGTGGTCTTTCTGGCAGTTGTACCGTTATTAACTCAGACAGATCTGGACTGGAAAAAACTAGAGCAGCAGCACTGTCGAAACTCACGCTGCAGCCAATGCACGGAGCCACTGCAGCCTCCAAACTTGACCCGTGGCAAAGACACAGATAGAAGAGGACAGAGTGGACGTAACGCAACGCCAGTGCTGTGGTGAAAAGTGGGAGACACAAGTAGAGATTTAAGTGATGAGTTAGTTGCGTGTGTGTGTGTGTGGGGGGGGACAAGCTTCCCGAAAGAAAAAGAAAGAAAAAGAGAGTTGAAAAGGCAAACAGAAATCTGCAGCTAAACATAAAACAAAATGTCAGTCACAATCACTTAGCTACTTTTCAAAAATTAATTTGAAGCACACAGACTATGATTAGTCTCAGTTGTAGACCTCAGATCATCTAAAGCCTTAAAACATGTTAAAGACACCCCCAGCTATTTTAGTTCTTGTAGCATAAAGAAATAGGCACTTCATTAGTAATTTTCTATTCATTTGATATGTCTTTTACTCAGATGGAGGGTTTCACGAAAACTCTGAAAACAAAAACAGAGCTTGGATACGAGCTCTCGTTAGGAGCAAACCAGAATAACTACAGCACATCTCCTTAGAGACAATTACATTTATTTAGCACAAACAGGTCTATAAAAAAAATCATCCTTAATTACAGAAGTACATTAAATCCAGTGTTCTTCAAACAAAGAAACTATAAACGAAAGGAGAGTCGAAGGCAACTGGTTTCACATGTTAAATGCAGTAATTTCAGATTCCAGATCAGTGTGTCGCTGCTCGCACTGATGGTGAGTCAAAGATAAAAACCTCAGTGGCACAGCCTAATGCTTAAATCCATCCTAAAGCGTTTACAAGCTTAAAAATATGTCAGTCCACCAAATGCATGGCATCGCTTTTACTACAGGTTAGAGCCCGTAGAGCATTTATGAGTCGATTAATATAAAAATTAACCAGCAAGGATTCAGATTTACTGAATCAGTTTATTGCCTGCGTAATGTTTCGTGCACAACAGCCACAAAGTGTACTTGTCTCAATTATATTAAACAAAATATCTGAGATCCCTATTGTTTAGAGTAAAAATACGAGCCTTTTTCTCCTCATATCAACAACATCCATTGTGTTTACTTCAAGAGTATTTTTTTTCTTTACAGGTTTAAATCACATTTAAAGTGTTATTAAAAAGGTCTTAAAACTTATTTTCTGTAGAGACCCTGCTGTGCCCACATTGTGTCCTCACTGATGTGTTGAAGTTCGCAGACAGACTCCTCGCTTATGGTGTTACTGTCAAACTGAAATGTGTGCGCGGACTGTGATTACATCTCCAAGGAGTTGACCTGACACCGATTATCAGCCGTGTCACAGTAACTCAAACGCTGAACATTTTACTGTGAAGGTGTTAAAAGTACTTTCTGGGAGAAGAAGCCAATTTGAAACCCTGAAATTTCAACTCTCCAATTTTTGCTGTGCATCACTTGAGCTTCATCTATTCCGCTAAAGGAGCTCACTGAGGAAAACAGTCACCGTCTCTGTTTATGCCGTCCCCTGTTTGGAGCAAGCACCAGTGTTAGAGTGCATTTGTTCAAGTACAGTTTTCAGGTGCATATACATTAAATGACAATTAATTATTAGTTAATTAATTAGTTACTAAAAAAAAAATCAGCTCAACTTAAAACAGGTTTTCACAATTTGTTTCTCCTCAGCAAAACTTAAAAGCTGATAACAAAAGTCAGTCATAATAGCATTAATCCAGTATTATATAACACAAGGGGTTAAAGTGGGCTGGAACAATCCAGAACGGCCTTCCAGCAGCCTCAGTAAATGAGTAATTAATCTGATAGACAGGTAATACATAATACTGTAAAAAGAGAGTTCATTTTTCATCTGCTGCAGCCTGGCACTGCTTCCAGCTGACAGCACGGAGATAATAATGGTAAGAAAATAACGATATCCCGTGACCCCGCGTACGCCTTCAACACATCCTTTTCTCCTTTTCCCTGTGATGCGTTCACGGTGCAGACGTCAAAGTTGTGTTTGTGGTACTTTAACATCTACCTAGCGCTACAGAAGAGCAGCCGGCATAAACGGATTAACTTTTTTTTTTTTTTTTAAAAGTGGCAGGTAATTTCAAATTCAGCTTTTCAAACAGCCCACGGATATCAGCAAACAAACTTTTTTTTTTGTGCAGTTTGTAACACACTGCGTCTTGGTAGCTGTGTGCACAATTGCTGTATTTCCCAAGGAGAGGAAAAAAAATGTTCAGGTGTGACACTCCCAGAGCTGGACAAAGATGTGCGAAAGAGAGAACACGAGAGGAAACTAAGGGCTTTTTTCCCCCAAGGTAACTGCTCAGCAGGTGACATTTGATAAACCAGTAATTTTGTAAAATCCTAATAAATTTTAGAGTTTCTTTTTTTTTTTTTTTTTTTTAAATTGGATTTTGGATTGATATACATTTTTGCTGAATTATGTTTTTGTGAAATGTCCTGCAAAACAAATTGAAGTATAATAACTTTGTGTTATTCAAAGGTTGCAAGAAAAACTGGAGAGTTTGGTCCAGGCTAAAGTGATTAGTTTGCAAGATTGTAGTAATGCACTGAGGACCGGCACAGAGCAGGCTAGGAAGTGTGTGGTGAATGTTGGGTTACATCAAGGGTAGCAGACACGTATATATATAAGGTGATGATGCTGATTACATTTACTCACCAAATTTTACCTTTTATACGAGCTTTATACTGCTGGAAATAAGCCATCAATTCATGAAACATCTGCTTATATCTTGTTGAATTCAGTTGGCTAAATCCACAAAGAGCAATGAATATCTGAGCAGCAGTGCAGGTCAGCTGATCACAACCTGTACACAAAGTAAAATCTACTGACACTCAAAATACAAATTATTTTGTGATTCTTTTTACGCTGCAATGTTACACCCCATCTTGGGGTTCCCCCAGCAAATCCCACCTTAACCTCTGCATAACACCATAATAAGGGCCTACTATTACTTTTGATATTTCAAGATGATGCAGATGATACTTCTGCATTTGGCATATTAATCCGCTCTGAAAATAATTTGATTATTTGCCAGTTTGAAAATGGTTTAAATCAAACACAGTTGTTCTATTCTGCAGAGGAACAAAAAAACACATGTACTTCTGCCCTATAACAGTAGTACTTTGTATGATGGGTAAACATTGCATCAGCCCTGAATTTGACCCTGACGATCGCCGCCGCTGCCTGAACTCACTCCATACAGCTCAATCTTACTCTGATGGATTTTCTCTTTTATTGGTTTTTGTACAGTAAATCCTCTTTACACTTAAAAAAAAAAAAGAACAGGTTATGTCTCCATTTGGCAGACTCTGCACAATGCTCACCACTGTGATCCTGGTTTAGCAGCTGGTAGAAGGGGAGGGGCGCTTATGTCGTTGCTAAGTTTTGACAGCACATCATTTTTGCTCTCAATCTGAAGCTACACCAGCAACGCCAATTTGACTCTGTAGCGCTTGTGTATACAGATAGTTGACAGGCACATTGTAAGAGCGCGTCCATTAGCACTGCTTCACAAAACAGCCGGCGCAGTGGGGATAGTGCTATAGGAACTGGAGCTAAATAAGTAGAGTTACTACAGCAGGGAGAAACCGTGCATTTCATGAGGGATCTGTTCTGCTTCACAAGAGCAGCATATGGACTCGTTTTACTTTTAGAGTAAACAGCACAACTCTGGCTTCGTTTTTACAGATGTAAGCAAGCCGAAGGCAGGTAGAAGATTTTTTTTACTGATTCTCAATTCAATCCCTAATCATCAAAACACACACAGTAAATTTATAATTTTATAGCATCTGATTTCACTCTTTCCTCAAGCATACACACATGAAATATTTGTCAGCAACCGCAAACTTGGTGTGACATTTTGCATCTTGTAATATGAGCCTGTCCTAAAAGGACCTGACAAGTGCTGTGGGGTAGATATATGGTAACTGCGGCAAACACAGAATGCCGTGGGGCCTGAGAGACCTCAGCAGCACGACTAGTCTCCGTTCTGGGATTTCCATCACCCCCCACACCCCTGCTACTACCAGAGAGGCTGGGTGGATCACAACAAGCTGCATCCCCAGAGTAAAATGTGAGACTTGGTGACTAACTGGCAGTCACCGAAGGATGTCTTTGAAGCCTTGAAAACATTAATTCCTCTAGCTTAAAAAAATTAAATTACTACAGCTGGCTACAACTTGATTATCCTCTAATAACAGCTACACCATGTACATACTTAAAACAAACACTATCACCAGCTTAAGCACCAGAAGCTGGACCGGATACAGTAGATCAGTTTATAAAAAAAAAAAAAAAACACTTAATCCTTGGCCTGATGCTGGAAAATCCCTTATAAAGTGGTTAAGCATGCAAGATTCCCACTGAATGTCCCCCATCACTCTAGTGAAATGAGGAAAATGTAGCTCAGGTGAAATCTAAGAAATAATTTTAGCTGCTCTGAAGCAATTTAAAACAACGTCAGGCCTGACAATCTCCCATACACACTCCAGCAGCGTGGAAAAAGCGGGGACGTGTGCCAGGCTGATTCTGGCGCTAAGCACGGCACTAAGCTCCATTGACAAAGCCAGCTAAGAATCAGTGAAGCCTTGCAGAAGGAGTGCGATGCTGTGCCGCTGTAGGGTAATGCTCTTGTAAGGGGCTCTACCTGCAGAGCCAAAGGTTCGCCTGTTTTATCCTCTTAAAAATCACCAAACAGGATCACTGAGTACATCCCTCTCATCTTTTTCCTCCAGCTGTTCTAGTCGATGTCCTGCTGTTTGTCCGTCCGTCTGAGGCCGCTCATCCATGACTTCCCAACGCCCCAATCACTTCATCCCCTATAACCCACCAGCCCCACAACCCTGCTACCGCTATCAGACATCATCAAGCACGGACTTCTCTGGAATCAATGCTTTAACACTGACTTTAATTTATATTTCAACCAATGGAAGCATCCAAGCTCAAGGAAAGCTTTTGTTTAATTATTAAATGATCCCACCCGCATACACATTGTAATAATAAAAAATTAAGCTGATCTTGTGAAGCTTATGCTGTATCACTTCTGTTTATGGCTGTGTCCAATTTAAAATTACCCACTCTTATAGAAAAAAAAAAAAAACGTTTACAACCATTTACAGTATCACGAGCATCACGAGCAGACACTGAATCTGACACTACAGTCAGTTTTCACAGTGCCGCCGAGCAGAGCAAAGACCTTAAATATGGATCATCTTCACTAGCAGCATTAAAAAATAAATAAATAAAGCTGTGGCTGCAAGAAACAATTAAGTTCATTGTTTATTAATGAAGTGATTATTTTCTCAATTAACAGAATAAGCAATTAATCATTTAAGACCAAGGTTGTGAAAGTGGGGCCTGCAGCGGCCTGCAGCAGAAACATTTTATTCAGGCCACGAGTGCAAGACTGAAAGAATGCGCTGTGGCCCATTTCATTAATCCACGCTCCATGCCATACTTTAACATAGCCCGCACCGATTGAGACCAAGGGAGCATTTATCTTCAGTTTCAACTCTTGTGTTTCTGCCCTCGTAGCAGTCTCAGACCTCCCTGAGTTTGATTAGACGCAGATGGTCTTTAAAAAAAAAAAAAAAATGTAACCGCCACCCCATTAATGGGTTATAAAAATATATATAAACAAACCAGCACAGAAATTACAGTTACCAACACAGAGAACCGAGATGTTACAAACGCCAACTAAAAGTGTGCATGTTTGTCAAGTGAAATCTCAGTATACACCAGATATATGCGCTAAATGCACAAAGGCTGAAGGAACACTGTTTGACTGTGGTCGGCAGCTGCCTGTGACAAAATGATTTCAAAAGAAATCCTACTAGACCTGAAGATTTTTCTATTCAGTTTGTATGCGCGACAAAATTATAGCAAAAATAACATTAATGAATGTCAGTTTTGGTTGTTTTGGAGTTTTTTTAAATGCTAAACAACAAAAGGAACCAAATGCAATGGATAATCCACACTGAAAAAAAAACATACTTGAAAAGGTTTGGAGAAGCTTTTCAAACTATTTTAAAAGATATAACAGAAAGTCAGTCTGAATAGTTGTTTGTTGTGAATCGCGCAGTTTGTCGTTTGGCTCTACTTTTTTGAATTGAATGGGGTGGGTGGGGGGGGGGTCTAGATTTGAACATTTTGTTTGCTTTTCCTACCCTTTTATTTTCTTCTGCAGAGGACGCTTTAGAGGAGATGGACTGTTGTGTGTTAAATGGTCTTTTAAATATATAAATAAAGATATTCTTTATAAAATAAAATAAAAATTGTCTTTTTTTTTTTCTATGTGGCACTCAAGCCTTATGTCTGCTCTCTAAAGAAGCACGAGTTGCTCTGAGAGCCTGGCGTTTGGGCTATAAGATAAAAGCAAAATGTGAAAAATACTCATCATCTCATCACTGTTACATCTTCTCATGAGCCCCAGCAAAACCCTTAATTTGCTTGTTTTTGCCTCACAAACAGGCCAGAAGCCGAAGACTGATGAAAACTGACTGTTAAATGCAACAAAGAAAATAAGAATCTAGATCAGCATTTATTTCTGTTGATTGACTAATTACAAGGAAAGCTGCTACTGGGAGAAAATCTGCATAAGGCCTGAATATTTTTAAAGCTGGAATCAATTCATTAATCCGTGCGTGTTCTGAAAAACCAACGCTTCGGTGGGTTTTCAAACGAAAAGGCTTCATGTGCTTTTTCCACCTTCTCCAGGGTGAAGCGTGGTCCTATAGTCATACAAGCTTGTGCCTATGAATATAACTGAGACAGATGTGTCTCTTCTCTGATACACAGTACTGAAACTGTACTTGGAAAAACTGATTTGACTTTGAGCTTAGTCTCCTTCTGACCTTTGTATCGACTGCACACCTAAACCTTTATTATTATTCCCGAGGAGTCCAGCTTCAGGCTTTGATCAGCATCTCAAGTTAACGCGATGCATATCTCAGTTTTTCCTCACAGTCTGCAATTAGTCATAAAAGGTTTGTTTGTGCCTTTAATCTCCCAGCTTTTGTCATGAAACGTGTTTTCATCGGACCCGCCACAAATGTGACATTGTACTGATGGTGACATGACGTTTTTGAGTGGAATTCCTGGGTGACACGAAGCGTTGCTGCCTTTCACCTGTCTAATGTCTGACCTTTTGTCCCTCACTGTCTGTCAGCGCAGCGCCCCTGCTCCTTTATCCATCCATCCCTCTTTCTAGGTTTCTTATCCATGAGATGTTACAGTCCAGTCTACAGACTGACACTCTCTCTCCCCCATCCTGTCGGTCACCTGGGGGCCAGGAAAACTTTTGGCTCTAATCTTGTATCTCTCAGCTTTTGCCACAGTAGGTGGGTTAGCAGCGCCAACCAACAGCTTTATCTCTGACCAGCAGAGGAAAACCTGGGAGACCCTATCTCATCCACCCAAACACACACAGACGCACGCATACACATTGCTCACATAACAAACCACTCACACACACACATGCACATACATTCTTGGAGCCAGGTTCCTGGCAAAAGCAGGTGCAGCTGTGCAGAGGTGTACACATGCGGCCTTACACATGTGTAATCTTCAAAGTACATCTAAATAAGTGTGCAAAGGTGTGACACACACTCCCAAAGACTCACGGCAAGCAGAAATTGTGACGAAGACAAGTGGTTCAGCTGTGAAGACTGAGATAGGACCAGAATATTCTTTATCTCTTGACGGTGCACGGCTTAATTTTAGGGACAGTTTTTTATAGTCTAGCCTGAAAGATTTATCAGCCGACTCCGCTGCTGCATTTACTTTAACGCACCGAATTAGCTCCGCAGGAAAAAAAAAAAAAAAAAAAAAAGAGAGAAAGAAAGGACATCACACAAAATACTGAGAGGACTTATCAGTTCAGTTTTTAAATCTTTTTCAATTAAATTTCATTCTGCGTGGTGAAGACGGTGGGCCAAAATAAATGGCATTTAATGTCAAACACAATAAACACTATGGGGGCTAAAAGTAAGTGCCGAAATGGAAATGAGGAATAAAACTTTTGTGGGTGAAAATGCAGCTCAGTAGAGCTCAACAAATTTGCATTTAATCAATTTGAAAAAAGGTTTTAATGCAAAGTTAGTTGCTGCGTAGTATCCACACACACACACACACACCAAGAGCGCATCACTTCAACGACATTTCATTGTGCAATCCATCTTAATCAGCTAGCCCATCAGAGACAATATATCCTCCCCTCCATCTCCCTACCCTTCTCCGGACGGAGTGATTGAGGGGTGTAAAGAGGAGGATGTTTCTGCCCACATCTCCTCCCCCAATATGCCCCCCACCGCCACCGCCACCACCACCACCCGGACGGCTCTTAAGTGCTTGTGGGTTTTTATGTTTGTAGTGTTTTATAGGAGTGGGCAGAAGCCAGAAGCAGTAAAAGTGTGGAAGGGAGGGTGGAAGGGAGGAAGGGAGGGAAGGAGGGAGAGGAGGAGGAGGAGAAGGAGCAGGAGGGAAGGAGGAGTGGAGAGTTACTGTAAATCCAATCTTTATTGAGAGAGACACAAACGACAAACAGCGCCCACCCTGCAACGCCCTGTTCACCTGATCAATGAGTGCTGACTGAGGAAAGGAGAGAAGGAAGGCAAGGAAGGAGGAAACAGGACAGAGGAGCATATGAAGTTTAAACCCGTTAATTTCCTGCTCTTTGGTGCCCTTTTGTCCGCATGCATTCATGTATGTGTGCGCGCCTCTATTTATGCATACATGTGTGTGTTTGAGTGTCTGCAATCAATTGCTCACCACCAGCCAGGCCTGGAGGCCCCCACCCTCCCGACCTACCTACCAGCCTGCCAGTATAGCGTATAATTGGCCACAGTTGGCTTCAATTGAATGTTTGCTGCCTTAGGGGCTAAATGATGCTTCAAGGCCTTTCAAAGCAGCCACAGAAAATCCACAACACTCCCCTCCACATGTCAAAAACCGCAAGCTCTGGCTTCTGATGCCGGAGCTTTGCTGCCACAGTAGAAAGTTTGCAATTTTCAAAATGAATGTAATTAACTTCCTCGGTGTCTGCTCCCTTTATTTTAATGTCATATTTCTTTAAGTGGGACTCGCATCACTCAAAGCCTCTTAGTCAATCAGTTAGTCACTGAGAGAAAAGGTCAGCAGCTTAGTCAACAAAATGACCACGGAGACAGTCAGCTAGGCAGCCAATCAGTCAGGCAGAAACGGATGATCGGACTCTGCCGCCCAAAGCTCCTTTGAGGGTACCCTGTACCTGCTTGTTGCCATGGCAATGCAGTCTGAGATTTAAATACTAGCCTGTGTCCTCTCCCTGTGTCTCTTTCATCTTCTTCCTTTCACTCCTCCAGACTCCCCTCTTGCTTTTTGTCAGTCGGTGCGCTGACACTCTCTCACGCTCCATCTCTCAGTCATGTTTCCTCTGGCGTCGCTGAGGTTTTTCCACATCACCTTGCCTCGTCCTCTCTGCTAAATGACACTTTACTAGCTGTTTCCTCTTGTTAATTCTGTGCTACTTTGCATCCCGCGACTCTGTAAAAGCGCTTGTAAAACACAAAGTCGCCTCTCCAGAAATACAGAGATGGTACTTACTGTATACACACATAATTACTGAAACATTTGTAGGCAGATGCATGTATAATTGCTTGCAAGCGCACACAAACAGAAGCAGTCGCACTGTGAACTGTGAGAGTCAACGATCAAAACATTCACTGGATGCTGGCACAGCGTGCACCTGCTGACAGTCAGCTGCCAGTAAAAATCTATCATTTTCTGCTAAAGCCTCATCATCAAGCATCATTTAGGCAGGCTGGCCTGCTTCACTCTCCCCTGATGCATCGCCAGTGCCAAGACACCGATTAAATTTCCCCCACATGCCCAAACAGCCTTGTGGGAAAAGAAAATCTTGAATGGATCAAGTGGCTTCTGGCTCCATCTAATGGTCACTAGAAACTAAAACCTGAGAACCTCAACGGATGGAAGGAAATGAGTAACGTGAGCAAAATGTCAGACACACACAAAAAAAGTTAAGGGTTTGACATATACTCAATAGCCACTTTATTAGGTACAAGGTGCTGGTGCTAATACCAGGTTGGACCCCCTTTTGCCTTCAGAAATGCCTCAATTCTTCCATAAATTCAACATTCATTTTGGTCCATACTGACATGACGCAGTTGCTGCAGATTTTCTGGCTGCACATCCATGATGTGAATCGTGGATGCCGTTTGAGTACACGATCGCGTTCAAGAAACCAGTTTTAAGCTTTGTGACACGGCGCGTTATCCTGCTGGAAGCAACCTGCAGAAGGTATACTGCGGTCATAAAGGGATAAACATGATCACCAGCAATACTCAGGTAGGCTGTGGCATTTTAAAGAATGCTCAGCTGGTACTAATGGGTCCAAAGAGCGCCAAGAAAATATCCCCCACATCATTACACCACCAGCAGCAGCCTGAACTGTTGATGCAAGGCAGGATGGATCCATGCTTTCGTGTTGTTTTCACCAAATTCTGACCCTTCCCATCCAAATGGAGCAGAAGCAGAAATTGAGATTCATCACACCAGAAAATGTTTGTACAAAAAGACATTTTCACCCAGAAAACCTTTATTCACTGGATGTTTTCTCTTTTTTGGACCGTTCTCTGTGAAACCCTAGAGATGGTTGTGTGGGAAAATCCCAGCAGCTCAGCAGCTTCTGAAATACTCAAACCAGTGCGTCTGGCACCAACACCCACGCCACATTCAAACTGACTTAAAAGCACCTTTCTTCCCCATTCTGATACTCAGATTAAACTGCATTTTGAACTTCTCGACCATGTCTCCATGCAATGGGCTCCTGCCATGTGATTGATTAGACATTTACATGAAGGAGCAGCTGAGGAAGCGGCCAATGAGTGTAAATGGGGATTAAGATTAGACTGATATAATATATTTCTGCTATTAATAACTTTCTGTAGTCTTATTTCATGGTTCCAGTGGTTAAAATGACCATTTATTAAATATTTAAGATTGACATAGAAAATAAAAACACCTCAGAATTGACAGAAAACTATATTCATGATATATTTTTAATTACCTGTGGTAGAAATACATCTTCTAAAAATTACTATCTGAAGCAAACTTTGATTTTAATTTTATGTATTGACTTTTTTTTGGAAACACTAAAACATACTAACAAATGGCAAGAGAAAGATTTAAAGCAACCAAACAACTTTTGAACTAAGAATTGTGATCATTCATTTATCATTACTGTTGCTTAGCCACAAAAATTAAGAGATATTAATTGGCATAGGCTTCTTTCAGTTTCATATTATTGATCTCTTTCGTTCCAGAGCTTGTGTTGAACATTCTTCCCCATTTTTGCCACTTAATGGACTAAATGATTAACAGAATACGAAAAATAGGGATTCTCCAATTCACTGATGCACGCCAGTGACTAACATTATAATTTGACTGATAGCCACTGCCGCTACCAACGTTTTTTTCTTTTGTAAGCTTTGTTTTGTTTTGTGTTTATTCTCTGTCCACACTTGTTTTTCTTATTTTTATTTACTCCCCCTCTCGCTCCAGTAACTGAGCTGCTTCAGAGTATTCCAGCTCTTCATCGTACTAACTCTGAACATTTACCCCGAGCAAAATTGATCTGACACAGCAGATAAACATCAGCCGCTGGCATGGGTAAATGTCACACTTTTTGCTCACAGGCCAACAGCGGTCAGCAAGGCCATTTCGGATGTCCGGCAGATGTAGTGTGTCATATCAACAGGTAATTGGTGATGAAAATAATAATTTTCTGCAGCGCACACCTGTTTATGCAACAAACGTAACAAACATTAATAGATGCAGGGTTCCTAAACCAAACAACTGGGGGATGCTACATAAACAAACAAAGCATATGGGGCGCAAAAACTGATTTCACATATATCAAAGCAGTCTGTCCATCTTTGTTCCAGCACGGAGACTTCAGATGAGCACCAGCTCTGCTTTTGTGTTTCTCTGTCTACTTTTAAAGTTCCCAGAGAGCGACTCAGCAAATCTTCTGATTCTCAGCCGCTCTGTTGTTCTTTTATTCCTTTGTACTTCACTTTAAAGAAAACTTCACAGTAGGATTCTTAACCATATAAAGCCCTGTGGCTGTATCTCCCACACACTGAGAAAACATAATACCCATAATCACAGTGCGAACCTCCCTCACAGGTGTTCCGTGCTAAATGTATGCACATCAATGCACAAACGGATCGGAGGCAGCACTCAGTTTGGCACCGGGCTTTTAAAAACATAATCCTTTCTCATGTTTCCCACTGGCTGGCTCTTCGTCGCATTATTTTTGTGCAAAGGTTTCATCTGTACACCACAGAGAGCCATTATTTTCAGTCAAATAACAGCAAAATAAAATTAAGCTTCATCAATTTTTTTATTACACTTTATTTTAGCCTGTGTAAAAAGAGACAACTGAACAAGGCTTTAAAAACACACACACACACACACACACACACATACACACATACCTGCATTGACTATAGCGTCTATCTCAAGCTTGGTGATGTCGCCATCGTGAACGGAAATCTTCTGGTCCAATTTTTCATTCCTCCCGTGGCGACTTTGCTCTCGACCACCTGATAATGAGAGACACGCATGCAGTCTCAGGCCCAGGTTTGCTTACCTGACAAATCAGCACAAGGAATACATCTGTAGATTGACACATATAAAAAGCATCACCTCCTGAGCAATTCTTGAAAATTTTATGTCATCATTTATAGAAGATTAAAAGATGTGTAGGTAATGAAAGGGTCTCCCAGGAAGGCAAGAAATCCTTAAGCGATTGTCTAAACTCAAATTCCCTGGCAAGCATCTGGAGTATTAAGAGAGATTCATAGAAGAAGGAACAGTCGTTTCATTGTTATAGGCCTTTATATAGAAAACTTAACCTAAAACAAACACAGATCAAAGCAGTAAAAACTACTTGTTTCCACCACTGACATCAAAACACCAAATGAGGGAACATCTTTTACAAGTACTGAATTTCAATAACAATTTGCTTTTTATTTTTTCTTTTAATTTGTCACTCATTTTACAAGTCTTTAGATCCTTACTAGAAGGGTATAACACCAAGTCATCCATAAGATATTCCCTTACTTGGTGTTTTGATGACAGTGATGGAGATCATTGTCTAGTCGGTCTCAATTCTCTCCAAAGGTTCTTAGCTGAGTTGAGCTCTCGTGACTATGGCGAAGGCCATATTATATGAGTCACATCATTTTTCACACTTATCAAACCTTTAAGTGGCTCTTCAGGCACGCCCCGTGCCTGAAGAGCCACTGAATGGCCTAAATTCATCCATTCATTCATTTTCAGAGACGCTCAGCAGAGATGCTCAGACCTCTCTCTCCCCAGCCACCTCATCGAGCTCATCCAAGGGGGCACTCGCCTTCCCAAGCCAGCCAAGAGACAATGACCAAGCTCCTCATCGTACCTCCAAGGGAGAACCCAGAAACCCTTTGGAGGAAGCTTACGAAGGAGCTCAAGGTCTGCAATCTCATTCTTTCAGTCACTACCCACAGCTCGTGGCCATAGATAACGGTAGGAACGTAGCTCAACTAGTAAATCAACAGCTTTGCTTTTACGCTCAGCTCTCCCTTTACCACAACAGACCAGTACAGTGTCCGCATCACTGTCAATCTTCCACCCCACTCTCCCCTCACGTGTGACAGTGACTCGTCCCTGACCTGGAGTGAGCACTCCACCCTTTTCCAACTGAGGACCATGATCTCTGAGGTGCTGATTCTCATTCCAGCTACAAACCATCCTAGTGCACAATAGGGGTCACCGCCTCAATCCATCAATGTAAATATAACTATAAATAGTTAAATAATACAATATGCACTGAAAGCTCTGGTGCTAATTCAAAACCTTTTTTTTTGTTTTCTTGTTTTTTTCTTGTTTAGTTTATAAAAATTGACTCCCCCCTCACAGTAGTTGGTCCAGTGCCTATCTTTGCATTTCACTTTAAAAACAAAGGATGTGTTTGATGTGTGGGGGTTTTTTTTGTTTGTTTTGTTTTTCTCTCATTGGAAGAAAATATAGTGACGGCTGTAATCAGACTGCCTTTTTTACCAATATAACTTGTGCTTCAGTGCAGCCACCTTATTGTTGTGGAGCAGCTACATCTCCTAATGCATTTTTGCAGGTGCACAAGGTCCGTCCATAATTCACATGATTATAAATGGCTCAATACCCGAGTCTTGGGAAACCTCACCACCACTACCACTCGACCATAAGCAAACAAGGCAGTGACTGTGACTGATGCTGCGGGTCTGACCTGCAGTAGGAGTCCACACTGGGATCGCATCCAGTGCCACAAAGCCCCTGTAGTATTGACGCCTCTCCTTCACGCTCAGAGACAGCAGGATGTCTGAGAGAAAAGTTAAATAAACAGGCAGTGAACAATCTGATGACATATAACATCAACTTTATTTGTTAAACATTTATTTATGAGTGTATATAAACTTCTGACCATAACTGTATTTAGGAAATTAAATAACTGTGCAAAAACGTTCACAAATTTCAGGCAGTAGAATTTCATTCAGTGATTTCTAATGTTCCAGCATTACTCTTATTTAAGCATTTACTTGAATGTTAATCATCAGAAACTGACAGCTGGGCATGTGTTGGTGGTCATGTGACAGCACACGCGCTTCAAAGACCCTGCAGGTTAGGTGATGTGAACTTGAATTAAAATCTTCTGGGCCTTTACTGAACTCTCTCACCCTTGGTCTTTTTCCAGTCACCCTCAGCGGACTCCAGGTTAACTTTAAGGTCCATGGCGGTGAGAGCTCCGGTGTGGAGAGAGTGGACCAGCACGGCTGTGCTCACTCCGAGGGCGGTACCGAGGGTGAACTTGCCCAGCCAGCCTCTCTTCACTTGGGGTATAGAGAAATAGCTGCCCCGGCTGGATCGCCAAAGTGTTGTTGTCGTTGAGAGCTTGTCAATACGGCGGACAGGGTAAATATGGCTGCGGGGAGCACTTGTTGCTGGCCCCCTTCCCAGCTGGGGGCTTCCAGGAGTTAAAATATGTTTGAACTTGACACCGGCACTCTGAACGTCAGCACGGACACGAGACAGAGGGCCGCCGGTGGAGCACGGGATGGCTCTGATACGTGAAACTCGAACTGATATCTGCAGTGCCATGTCCGAGGAAACTAACGGGTCGTGCTACTACAGCTTTCCAGTTAGCAGTATCGACCCCACACTGTTGTTAGGTTTCGTTTTCGATATCAACTCACCTCACAAACACTCATGTGCCATTTTTGTTTGGGAAGTTTAAGATGTGGACTGTACCATTTATAAGGGGTGCCGGCTAATTGCTAAGTAAGTAACTGTAAAAATGTAAGGCGTAATGTGGTTTCTAGTGCCGGTATTAAACGATGAATGCTGTGAGATGTGAAATGACTGGGGTAGAGGGCGAAGAGTGTTTCTATTTTCAAGTTCCCAGCGAGTGGAAACCCCGAGTCGAGTGGTAAAGACGAAACCATCAACCGCAAGAACGCGTCTCCTTCACGACTGTCGGAAATATTAAAGATCAGGGTACGCCAGCCGGCTGTAGTCTACAAAATAATAAAGTATGTATTGAAAAGGAGAGTTTACAGAAAGCATTTGTCTTGGACGTAGTAGCAGAACAATGTAAATTAAAACATCAACCCTCCGCAATAAACTTGACTCAAAATCGATACCTTCGCCGATTCTCCCAAAGCTATCTGGCCTTGAAGGCAGCATTAATGTCATATTCATATGGTCCCATTTGGGCTCCCTCTAGCGGATTTCGCTACTCAATGCCAAAAAAAGGTTTGTAGTTAGAGGAAGACAAGATCATAGTATAAAGTTATCTTCCCCAGATTAAAAACAATGAACTCATTATTATCTTTATGAATTCTAGACAAAACCCAATGTATTTTTGTTTTAAATGCATCAAATTTGTATCACTACTGGAGCACAGAAAATTAATTTTGCTATGTGTCTGATATTTCAATAAAAGGTCTAAAGGCTGCTACTAAAGTCTAGGACTAGGATAATCCATACCCTAAAACTAAATTTTTTGCTGATCACTCACACAAAAATAGCATATTTATCCACACCCAAATTGCCTTATATGTGTCACTCTCGCAGTCAGTCAAAAATGCTTGAGCCCTTTTCACATTTCCGCCTGTCGGAAACTGACAAAGAAAAAAAAAGGAACAAGCAACGGTGACACAAGCAGCAGAGACCACAACCGAAAACAGGCGAAACAGCTAAACCTTCTTACAGAAAACCTGGGAAACTTCTTCCAACATCTTGACAGAGGCACAGGGGGTCCCCAGTTTCCATTTCTCAAAAGCTTGGACAAGGGAAACTGACGGTAATGTCCTTTAAAGTGTGTGTCTGTGTATGTGTGACAGCATGAGGACAGAGGGCAATTTAGGGCAGGGCATGTGTGTTTACGAGGCTTCTTTATTAAACACATATCTGAAGTCATGTATTTGGTTGCATCACTCCATGAAAAGAAATGTAAACTGATGGAATGGCCACACAGAAAAAAAGTTATGATTAGACTCGTGCAGATATGGAAAGTTTAGTTCTACGAAGAGGTGCAGAGGGTGTGAAGCTTTTATTTATGCCTCTGTCTGATCTTAATTAAAAGTTTAGATTCAGTTCAGTCCTTAAATGTGATATCTTTAAAGTGGGCTTCCACTTTTCATACATATGCAGGAGGGCACTGTCAGCAGTGGATGAACTTCTCTCCTTGGGTTGGTCAGAAAGCGGAAGTGTGCATCCATGGTGATAGTCGAAGTCAGAAACAGGAAGTGCTCGTCAAAGTGGACATGCCATCCAGTATATGTGTGTGTGGGAGGGTTAATGTCAGTTTTCTCTGATAGGCTGAAGTGTGATTGACAGGCCAAATATCCTCTCTTTGTCTCATTAAATATTTTAAATGGCCTGAAAAGCTGAAGGAGTTGTTATATTACCAAAGCGATAAGATTTCTTTTTTTAAATATTTTTTTATTGCTGTAACATCATTTTTAACATTTAACATTTTTACCCTCTTGAAAAATGATGAATGCATATATTCATCATTTTAATGCGCTCGTGTAGTAGAAATGAAATTATCCCTCATAAAGTACTTTGTAATATTCTCAGATGTGATTATCTCCTTTTGGAGAGTTTTAAAATGTTTTGCAAAAGTTTAGATGTATTCGCAGCGAGCACCATTGCTCTCTTGTCTCCATAGTAATCACCCTAACGCTCCCTCTGAAACATCGAAACAGTTTTTCATGTCAGACTCGAGGAGCGGGTTTTTCACAGTTTGATCAATGTAGTGAACAAACAAAGGAAAGTTAATTACAAGTCTTCCTCCATTGTCTTTGTTATTGTTGTCACATATGTAACAACAAGGACAAATAACCAGAAACACAAGGCATTTGTCACCCATAATCCATCACGTAAAAGAGGGAGGAGGGTGATAAAGCAAGCCTTCCTTTGCTTCACTGTTTTACTCTCTCCATGTTTGTCTGTTTATCTGTCACTCTGCACTGTCAGGCTTGTCTCCTGCATTTCTCTCTCACTCTTCCACCCTCTCTTTCTCCCAGTATGGCGGCGTGGGACCTGTCAGTCACAGTGGAGGACCTGGGGCCCGATGCCCCACCCGTCACCGTCAGCGTGGCCTCTGACCTTCACGTCGGAGGGGTTATCCTCAAGCTGGTGGAAAAGACACGTGGGTAGCTCTGTCTTCCTCTCTCAGTCACACTTCAGACTAAGAATAGTGATGTAATTTGCATATTCACACAAGAGGTCACATACAGTTAACAATTTTACAAGTATATACACAGTTAATGCAGGGTAACTGAATGGATTATTCAGCACGCAGTGTTTCACAAATCCTCTGTTTTCTCGTCATTTAAGGTTTTTTTTTTTTCTTTTGTCACTTGCTAGATGTTTTCGATTTTAGTGCGTCCACTCCTTCCTCCACTGCTTTCAGCAAAAATACAAAATCAATCAAAACATGTGTTTCATCGAGTAGTTTGTCATTGTGAGACCAATTAAGAGGGACGGATCATGCAGACCCCAGTTAGATAAAACCAAAACAGCTCAATCATACGAGGCTGTTTTGCTTTCAGAGAGGATGAATGTAAATTAACTGGGAGCAAACATTTAAGCAAAGCTCAGGCGAACTGATCAGTGTGCATTTATGGATGCATTCGATCAACAGAAGTCATGCATTTTTTAAACATGTTTTACAATTTTATTGTAGAGCATTGCTAGTGTAATACACTCCTCTGTATTCACGGAATTGATTTTAATGATTTTATTTAAGATTGTAATTCATATTTTTGTCATTCAAAATATTTCTTATGTACTTTATACTGGGCCTTGATGTCAGCCCTTCAGTTCATCCACCATCTGAAAAAAAGACATACCTTCTTTCTGTCTTCGTTTAAGTCGGCTTTCTTCTGATTGGCTGTCCTTTGCAAACAGAAGGTTTGAACCGCAGGTAGGTGTGTGTTGTTGGGGGGGGGGGGTGCTCACAGCCTATGGGGTGTACCTGAGGGTGACTGTATTATGGATATCTGTTCTCAAAGACATGCATATTAGGCTAGTTAGTGATTCTAAATCAGCCAAAGGTGTAAATGTCTCTTTGTGTTAGACATGCAACAGACTTACGCAGCCCTATGACAGCCCAGCTGCAACCCTGAACCCTGAAGAAAATGGATGAATGGACATCATACAGAACTAAGAGCCGAAAGAAAAACGTCTGAAGCCTGAGCTTTTGAGTCATCGGGATTACTTGCTGACCTCATCTGAAACTTTGGCCAATATGAGCATCCACTATTGTAACACTATATATCTACCAAAACCTTTAATAGGTGCTATAATATTATTGTTGTTGTTGTTTTTAAAGTAGTGTGTATTGATTACAAGGAACTGACAATATGGGGCTAATCAGCTCTGGGCAGTCGCTGGACACGCAGATCGTGTTCAAATTAAGTCAGTATCAATGTAGATTAACATTAGTTTATTATCTGTGGAAAACAGAAGACCTAGCAGATACATAAACTATATTTGAAAACATGCTGAAAATACTCTACCTAGTGTAGCATGTTAGTGCTTACATTATGAGTAGAGATTAAACATACATAAACAACCAGTTGAAAAAGGAATGACCCTGATGTAATTTGAACAGGCAACCTTCCGATGCGGAGTCAGACGCGCTCACGCTGCGCCATACAATCTATGCGGTGGGAGAGCCTGAGCCATATATCACCTGAGACAGAAACACTCACCGGCTGAGCTGGGGAGTTCATTGTCAGCGAGGTTTAAATTTTATTTCTGAGTAAATGATGTCTTAATATAAAAACTGTAGCTAATTATTAGCTCACGAATGAGATCGCGTTAGCTTTAAAGCAGGACAGGTTGTTTACCGGCAGGGTGCTTGTAGAGTTATCATAACAGTGTTACTCCAAACACAAAAACGAATTTAACTACTAAAAACGAAATTATAATAAGTGTTGTTTAAATTTCTAATGATCAGACACCAATAATTCACGTAATTAATTAGTGATATTTAATCAGTAATTCACAGCAAACGCAAGCAGCTAACAATTGCTTCATGACAATACGGCAAAGGTCCAAATCCTTAAATACTTCAATTAATTTGGGGAAATGTTCACTTTTTAACCCCTATATGATTATACAGTACTTAATAAAGTGGCCAACAAGAATAATGCATACTGTACTGCATTCTTTTTATTGGTTATGTAGAGAGTACTGAATAGGTAACAACTCTAAAGTTTCTGTGCAGAGCTGGGAAAACACCAGTAGCTTTCTCTATAGACAGCTTTACTGAGAGTTCTGCTTTTTAAGCTTATCAATTTCCTTTTCTTAGCTATATAATAGTTATGCTGTGCATGTAACCTGTATTGATTCCTTTCTTAACATTTGGTGCATTCAAATGGGAATGGACGCAATATTAGAAACATATTTCAGTAATCCAGTCGAGTAGCGCACCATCCATCATGATCAGAGTTTGTTTCACTCGGTAAATTGGTCCACTGCATAACAGCTGTCTAACAAGGGTGGAAAGAAGTAAATCTATGAAAAATAGTTTCTGTTCTCAGATTAATGGTCAGTAGAATGATATATGTGTACTTGTTCTGCACCCCAAGAGCCACCTTTGTGTTTTAAAGGTGAAAAAATAAAGAGAAAGCTCACCGCATAGCTTCTTCTGAAACAAACCATAAAAAAAAATCCATTAGAAATACATGATTTTTCAATTGTGATGCCATTTAAAATAGCTGATTTTCATAACAGTAATAAGTAAATTAATGGATTTGTAACTCATTCTGTGATTTTAGTGACAGATGTTTTGTTTCTGTCTTCTGCAGAGATCAAACAGGACTGGTCAGACCATGCGCTGTGGTGGGACCAGAAGCAGCGGTGGCTGCTGCGGACAGCCTGGACTCTGGAGAAATATGGCATCCACGCCGATGCCCGGCTGGTCTTCATGCACCAGCACAAGCCCCTGAAACTGGGTTTGCCCAACGGCATTACCCTGAGGCTCCCGGCCTGCTTCTCTAACCCCGTCTTCCAGACAGTGATGGGCATCTGCAGAATGCTTAGTAAGATTTTCTTTCTTTTGTCTCTTCTGTGTTTTCTGTCCACAACATCGGTCAATGTTGCTGATTGTGAGCGCTCACAGTGTAATATAGCTGTTTTCACAACCTATTTAGTCACTGAGATGTGTCAAAGTGTCTCATTAATACATTACAGTGTGACTGCAACTATTGCCAGAGAAGACCTTCCCCATCTGCTTCATGCTTTCATTTAGTCTAATTTTGGCACTTCTTGGTCTCAATTCCTCACCAGAAATCCCCAGGAGGGGCTAGCAGACTGGAAATGGGTTTTTTTGTTGTTGTTGTATTTTTAAGCAGTAGGGGGGTGTGGGGGGTGTGGGGGTGGGTGTAAATAATGAAATCTGTCTATAGAAATGTCACTTAGCGTGTTCAAAGATAAAGCTTTACAGCCACAACCCATAATAACTCAATATCATCAAGTAAGCAGTTAAATATGCAGATACACTTGTTTATTTTACAATCTTGAAATGTACTTATGGAGCTTACGTGTACAGAAACAAAAGAAACCTCTATGTTGAGGGCATTTACATGACTGTAAACTTTATATAAGTATTTGCAAAACCAATTTCTCAAGAATTTAATTACTGCATTGCTTCCTGTCTTTCTTGTGACATTGCTACATATGCTCTTGTGATCAAATTTCATCATCAAAGGGCGAATGCGACGCTTTGTATGGATGTCCGAATTTCCAATTTTGCCACTGCATATAAAGGCACCAAGTATGCATCTGCTGGATAACAAAAGTGGTCTTTAAAGGAATTTAAAAACATCACAACAACAGCAACATGTTTGATAATTGTTGTAGGGAAACTGGCCAAACTTGGGAAAAGAGGAATGCATCTTCTTACTGATGCTAATCCACGGTGCATGTATAGCAGAAAATTGCAATCGACTCATAGAAAAGCAGTCCTGCGGTGGCACTAAATGTTGATTAAAAAAAATAGGAATTTAGAATACCAACCATATGGTATGAGCACACATTCTTACGTTGCACTGATCAAAGTGACCCTGGCATAATTTGAACATGAAACCTTCTGATCTGAAGTCAGATGCGCTACCATTGCACCACAAATCTTACAGCTGGGTGTTCTCTCAGGCCAGACCAAATGCAAGCTTTCAACCTGATAATACTGGAAAATCATTGACATAGTTTCTTTATAGTATATGTACCAATTTGGGTACTTGTATCCACCTGTGAACACTTCCATGTAATGTTATCTGCACTTCTGAGGCATTTCAGAGACAAATATTAGTATTATGGCACCTGTATATTTGAGGGTAGGTCCTCGATTTTTAGATACAAATGTAATGTTTACCTTTGTTAAAGAGTGAGCTACTAAAGAACATGACCCTGACGTGATTTGAACACGCAACCTTCTGATCTGGAGTCAGACGCGCTACCATTGCGCCACAGAGTCAGCTTACTGCAGCTATCTCTAACAGCCAGCTTCATACAAGAATTAAACACACCCCTGAATAACTTTTCTTTACAGTACTGTTAGTCACTTCCTCTATATATTAATTCTGAGACTTTTTTTCCCCCCATCACCTCCACAGACATTCGTCACCCTGAGGAGCTGTCCCTTCTTCGGCCCGTAGAGGAGAAGAAGAAGAAGAAAGACAAAAATTTGGCACCAGAGATCTACGACCTGACTGAGGTGCCCCTTTCTTCGGGTACATGCATTTTATTTACACTGGAGGCAGAGCATTTTTAAATGTTGTCCTTTTACTTTAACCCGTGCAGGTCTGGGATTAGTGCTGCTTCTTCGATAGATGAAATGTTCTGTCCTGGCAGTAACCATCTCAGAGACAATCTTTCCTCGGGTCCTACAACAACAATCTTACTACCCTCACTTCTTTTGCAGTGTCCCGGCCCTGTCTGTATAACGGCATGCCCGCTCACTTTGCTGACTCACCGCAGATGGAGGCCATCTACAAGATGCTGTCAGTCACTCAGCCTCCCCCCGCCCCTGAGGTCATAGCCAAGCAGTACCGCCCAGCCAGCGTGGTGGACAAGGCTCACATCAATGGCAGGTACGTCTGCACAGGTATCAGGCTGCCAAATCATCACTGAGAGGAGCTGATGGAGAGCTTTGTTGTCCATGCTGATGTCCATGCTGAAGGGTGTTTAACTAACTGTAGTTCTCCACAGACTGAGTGCTCATGTTAACCACACTAGCCATCGGGCATGCTGGCTCAGTTAGTATTGTTACCTCACAATACAGAAGGCCTGGATGGTGTAATCACTCACCACTTTTTTCATCAGTCCTGATAAAGAAAAACTTTGGGTTTCCAGAACTCAGAGCTGTATCTATTGAAGCAGCGGCCTCCTCTGATCTTCAGTTCAAACGTACTTTATCTTCTATGCATGTTGGTTCATAAAGATACTACTGCTACCGCCCACAACTGGATTAAAATAGGAGCTGTTTGAAGGGCTTTTAGACTCTTTGATGTAATAAATTAGACACGGTCGCAGCTTTTTTTTTTAAAGTCTCCTGCTTTATCTTAAGTTCAAAGCTGCTTTAAACTTCAACTGCCTTAGCCGTTGTTGCATAATTAGATATCAAATAAATACTTTTTAAAAACATCAAATATGTGAGCTTACATAAAACACATTATATCATTACCTTAATGATAAGTAGTCAGTAATACTACTTATCATTAAGTAGTATTACTTAATGACTGTGCAAAAGTCTTGAGCCACCCCTCTTTTCTTTATATTTTGCTTCCAATGGGCCATATTTTGGACATTGGCTGGTTTTCCACTTTCCAGTCCAGTCCTTGTACCTTTTCAGAACAAATGTTTTTTTTTGTTAAGCCACTTAACACTGACCTATGACTCATTCAAACATACAAGGCACCTGCCTCAAAGCATGAACCACTGGTATTTATTTATTTTTTGAGAAATGCCAATGATAACACAGTTTGACAGTCATATAATAGTATTTTTGCACCAACAAGGTGATTCCCAAAGAGCTATTAGCTTGGCTTAGTGTGACCTTAGAAAGCTTATGGAAATTGGACAAGTAGCAGAAAAAGAAGTGGCGGGCCTAAAAACAACTATATGCAGCAGATGAATAGTATCTGTAAGGCATGTACTTCAGAAAGTGGAAAAAGTCCAGCAAAGACCTGACACAGGACCTGAGAGATGCATCTGACCATCTAGTGTTCACTGAAGCCTCATCAGAAATGGTGTCAGTGGAAGGGTGGCTGTCAAGAAGCCATTCTTAGCGAAGGGAAACAGGGAGAAAAGGCTGAGGTATGCCAAATTACACAAGAACTGGACTGAAAAGCTCTTATGGAATAACGAATCCAAATTTGAGAGAGGCACAGCAATGTGTGTCTAAGGATAGAAAACTATGGTGGAGGCTCTCTCATGGTTTGGGGCTGCATTTCAGCCAGTGCTGTTAGAGATCTTGTCAAAATTGATGGAATTACGAACACAGAAAAGTGCCATCAGATTTTGATCCACCGTGCAATACCATCTGGAAAGCATCTGATTGGGAACAGCTTCATTTTTCAGCATGACAATGATCCTAAACACACTGCCAATGCAGTAAAAGCATACCTGGATAGAAAAACACACAGTGGAACACTTTCAGTCATGGATTGGTCTCCCCAGAGCCCGGACCTCAACATTATTAAAACAGTGTGACATCATCTTGACAGAGAACAGAACAAAAGGCAGCCAACAACCAAAGAAGAGCTTTACATGTCCTTCAAGCAGCCTGGAGAACTATTCCTGAAGATTACTTAAAGAAATTAAAAGAAAGCTTAAGAGAGGTCAGACTGTGTTGAAGAATAAAGCTCGTCATACCAAACATTGACTTTCAAACCAGTTAGAACTTTATAAACTCTGTTTTTGCCTTAAATATTGTATATAGGGCCCAAGACCCCTGCACAGTACTATAAAAATGACAGAAATGTTTATTACAGTTAAAGCATGTACATATTTAACATCCACATATGGAACTGTATGTGTACAAATTCGTATTGTTTTAGGTTTTGTACATTGTTTTTGGACAGTATGCTGTAGTTTGCTATAAAACGCAGTTTTTAAATATATTAGCGATTTACTTTATGTCACGATAATTATACTATGACAAATAGTTTTTCTGCTTTTAAATACGCATAAATCCTAAAATGTAAAACATATCATATAAACATAATTCTGTGTCTGTCCCTCTCAGGTGGCTGGACTCGTCCCGCTGTCTTCTGCAGCAGGGAATCCAAGAGAATGATAAACTCTGGCTTCGCTTCAAATACTATGCCTTCTATGATATAGACCCCAAGGTGTGTGTGTGTGTGTACATGCTGTTTTTACATTTACAGTGTGTGTGTGTTTTTGCATCGTCTTTGGCAGCACATCTCCTCTCTAACCACATCCTTCGCATTCCTCTCCACCCTGCAGTATGATGTTGTACGTCTGACTCAGGTCTATGAGCAGGCACGCTGGGCCATCCTGCTGGAGGACATCGACTGCACCGAAGAGGAGATGATGCTGTTTGGAGCTCTGCAGGTAGAAAATCCACCCGCTGACAGAGAAATGTGTGAATCGCTGTAGTGGAAGTGGCCATTTCGCTGGATTTGAGATATTGTAGAGGCTCAAATGTCCTCCCATTTCTCAAAGATATCCGATATAGTCACTAGTCAGTTAAGCAGAGTTTAATTTAGTTCATAAATGTTGCTTTAAATAAACTACATTCTTTAAAACATAAATACAGGAAAGCTCTTAATCTAAGTTAGAGTTGGTTTGAGGACAAAACCACATAAACTGGATTAAATAGGATGTTTGTGTGTCTCCTTTTACATACAGTATCACATCAACAAGGTGGCTCAATCCGAGCCCCAGATCCTGAGCAACAATGCAGCCATGGATGACCTGGACTCCGCCCTGCAGTCCCTGGAGGTCAAGATGGAGGGAGAAGGCAGCTCTGCATCTGATTTGCTGGTCAGACAAAATAGTTGGAAATACTGTAGCAAGCCCTGACATAATTAATGTTAAAATCTGAACTAGATCATTTTAAGAAGATATTATTTTGATACTGGGGGACAGAAATACATAATAATTTAAGTACCGGGTTCTCACAGTGTGGCCCGTGGGCAGGTGACAACCTGTGAGAATGTGTGCTGCTGTACATTTTACTACTATGATCAACAAATGAGACAAAGGGAGTATTTCTCTTCGATTTCAACTATTCTGTTCTATCCATCATGTAAGACTAAACCTTCCTGTCAAATACAGCTGGCATTATTAGGTCTAACAGGCACCTTGACTAATGGTATAAAAATATAAACCAGCACATAAATGATAATTACCAACTCTGAACAGTTACATCAAATATACTACTGGGAGCATTTTTCCTGTGTGGGCCTCAAACATATCCTTGCTCCCCAGATTGGCACTAAGGCATCAAAACTTTAAGAACCCCTGATTTAAGGTATTTAATTAGTAGTAGTATTATGTTACATGTCCAAGTTCATTAAACAGAGTATTGAGTTAAAATTTTGGCCTCACATCCAACTAATGTTATAACAGTTTTAATAATAAACTGATTACATATCAACTGAAAAACTTGTCTTTATCCAGGAAAATATGACAGCACCAGAGCTCACTGACTACCTGAAGATATTTAGGTGAGATTTGGTTTCCAACCAGTTAAAATGTATTTCCATTTTCTTTAAAGACATAAATATTTATGTATTTGTAATCTTCCTCTTTATGTACAACTTGTGTGATTCCTGAAAAGAATGCGTTGGTGAAACTGAACAATGTGATTGATTGTCTATTTCAGGCCCAAAAGACTCACTCTGAAGGGATACAAGCAATACTGGTTCAAGTTCCAGGATACCTCCATTTCTTATTTCAAGAGCAAAGAGGAGAGTGTCGGAGAGCCTATTCAACAGATTAACCTCAAAGGTACCGGCTCTGTTGTGCATTTTTGCGTCCCAGTTATCATAGGGCGAGAGGCGGGGTACGCCCTGCACAGGTGGCCAGCCTGTCGCAGGGCCACTACTAAACACAGAACTTCAATAAACAGACAATAAAAATAACAACTGAAGAAAATAAGAATAAAAACAAATACATTCTAACAATGGTGAACACTGTCAAGTAAAAGTCCAACAGGCAACATTTGCAGTGAGCTTGGCTAAACCATGAGACACCTCAGACCAAGACCAACTTAGGGGCAATAAAAACAAAGGCCTTTGGTTTTTTAGGGGGCACTGAGAGAAGTTGTTGGGATGATGACCTCAGTGACCTGGAGCCAAAACACAGAGTTAAAAGATCTGTAGTATATTATAGAGCTGATCTATGGAGTGCCGTATGTAAACTTGTTTCAACCACTTTTTTTTTTTTTTTTTGTTACAGAGCTAAGTTGAAATTTCAAGTTAGGTATCTCAAAATTTCAACTTACTGACTTAAACTTCTGAGTAACTCAAAATTTTGAGAGACCTAACCTGATAACTTTGAGATAATAACCCAAAATTCTGACTAATCATTATCATTATCATTATTATCTAATGGGCAAACTGGGCAAGTGCCCAGGGGCCCATGCTAAATTGGGAGCCCATCAAAGAAGCAATAGTGTCTTAGTAGTTGAGGCTGACATCTTCCCACGTATGAGAACTTTCCGAGC
Organism: Cichlasoma orientale; assembly: GCA_034780415.1. Lineage (NCBI taxonomy): Eukaryota > Metazoa > Chordata > Actinopteri > Cichliformes > Cichlidae > Cichlasoma > Cichlasoma orientale. Next base: position 176,966 of record JAVDPK010002773.1, on the reverse strand, counting down.
GACCAGCTTGGTTCACCGTGTGGGTGTGCGATCCTGCGCCTCTCGCAGTAACGTGCGAGTCCCCCATCCTATGCAGCTGCAGGACGCTGTTTGAAACAGGAAGGAATGATTCAATTTGCTAAATAGTTATTGATTATAGTCACAATAATTGGGGGAAAGTATACCAAAGACTTCCTTGAAGACACATGGAGGTATTATGTTTTAATTTTATAAGTGAAGAAATCCAAAAACCTCCAGGACATATGGAATCACAGAGCAAACACAGAGTTTTCCTGTATTGTGAGAAGTTAAGTCAGACCTAAACCTAGATCAGTACTACAAATTAAAAGTGAAATAATGTGAATCAGCAGGCATCACATCAGTCTTTTCCAACACTTTTTTTAATAGCTTAACCATAGACCTCAAATTTCTGTAACGAAATCCCTCTAATATTCGTCCTGCACAGGATGTGAGGTGGCTCCAGACGTTAATGTGGCGGCACAGAAGTTCCTTATCAGACTTCTAATTCCAGCACCTGAAGGCATGAACGAGGTCTATCTTCGTTGCGAGAATGTGAGGCCCCACACACGCACACACTCACACTAACCCACACACCTCATCTCTGTGTGTGACATCCTTTCATTTTCACCGTCTCTATCTTTGGCTCATCATTTCAGCTCTGACCACAGTCACACCTGTCTCTCATGCACTCTTTTTCTGTGCTCCTTCTTTGTTTTTCACCCTGCAGGAGCAGCAGTATGCTCAGTGGATGGCGGGATGCCGGTTGGCCTCCAAAGGCAAGACCCTCGCCGACAGCAGTTTCCAAAGTGAGATCCAGAGCATCCGCTCTTTCCTGGCTATGCAAAAGACCAACTCTAGTTCTAGCAACACAAATGCCAGCGAGGAAAGCATCAATCCTCACAGTCTGGTGTCGCCGCGCTACCATAAGAAGTACAAACCCAAACAGGTACATATCAGAAGATGTGGCAATTGTGCAACAGGCCACAAAAGGATAATTGTAACAGATATATTGTCTCATATTTCCACAAGGCAGTATTTATTGATCCCATATACTCTGTATGACATTTAGAAATTGCCCAAATTACCAACCTAAATGACCTCAATCATTCTTCTGAAGAGCAGTACTGTCATTTTGTGCAACTGTGCAAATCTGCAACTGCTTGAGGCAGCAAAAATCTAATTACATCTGACCTTTTACCCTGTGCCTGCTCTTCCAGCTGACCCCTCGAATCCTGGACGCGTACCAGAACGTGGCTCAGCTCTCCCTGACAGATGCACTGATGCGCTTCCTGCAGATCTGGCAGGCCCTGCCTGACTTTGGGCTCTCATATGTCGTTGTCAGGTTAAGTTTAAAGTTTAATATTAAGCTTCTGAGAGTTGATTCTGTGCCAGTGAACACATCAAAAACTAAAATTCACTGTAACAAGGTTAATGTGAAACACTGACCTCCTGCGTCCTCCTCGTGTGTGTTATGGATCTTTCAACAACATTGAAGCAGAGATTATGTTTGTTCAAGATGTGTAGGACTGTAGCTAATGCTAAAAATAAAGCTAACATAACTAAAGAGGTTTTTTTTTTAACTTTCCAGGCAGGAAGTTCGATTTCTTTTAAACCCTCTTCCACCAACAAAGTGTAACTGTGCAGCAGACTAGGCATGATTCTGAAGATGAATTTCATAATAGTTCAAGTTTGGAAAGCTTTCTGAAACACTTTTAAATGGAGGGTCAAAGACTGACTTTTCTACTTTTCTCTAAAAGATATTTTGACTAATCTGAACAATATACCCCCACCCTCCCACCCCAAACAGGTTCAAGGGTAGCCGGAAAGATGAGGTACTCGGCATTGCTCCCAACCGCTTGATCCGCATTGACCTTGGTGTGGGTGATGTAGTCAAGACTTGGCGCTACAACAACATGAAGCAGTGGAACGTCAACTGGGACATACGACAGGTATGACTCGTGTCATGAACACTTAAAAATGTCCAGCATGCTCATTTTCATATTTTCATTCTTGGACTCTAGTAATTTTGCATGATTCACATTTCATACTGAAGGTTTCATTAGTATGAAATGTGCTTCTAAGCTCTGTCCCGACCTCATATTTGTCCAGAGAAACTGTCATCTCTTTTGCATTTCCGTCTCCTCCAGGTGGCCATTGAATTTGAAGGGAATGTGAACATTGCCTTCGGTTGTGTGACTGCTGACTGCAAAATCGTTCACGAGTTCATTGGAGGTTACATTTTCATGTCGACACGCAGTCGGGAGAAGAGCGACACGCTCAATGAGGAGCTATTCCACAAGCTGACCGGTGGCCATGAAGCTCTTTAAGACTGAAACGCAAAAGCACAAATGGCGGATCCTTAACAGCCTCGTAGGATCTCCTGTCTCAATGGAAAACCAGGACTTCATGTTCAACTCAAATAGCCAAAAAAAAAAAAAAAAAAGATAAAGAAATGGCCAAAATAAGATGTTCAGTTTACTGTAAATGTGTCAGAAATGCATAACTACATCAGGTTTACCATTCACACATCAGTGAATGTTAAACTTAACACGCTCCGACATGCTCCAGACTCCAGCGGTCCTCATGCTGACTTCCCCCTCCCTACAGGATGGACTACTGCTGGGCCAATCTGCTGGGATTCTGGTCCAGGTTCAGCAGGCTTCACAATCAAACTCAAAGAAATGTAAAATCAGCAGCTGAAACAGCCAACTGTAACTTCTAACTGCTTTTTTTGAACTCACTCTGTCAAGAAATGTAATCAGCATTGCTCAGGATGGAAATCCCTGAAAGTCCAGAGCTGCAGACCCAGTGTTACTTAGATTTTTTTTTATTAGAAATTAATGTTACATTATGTTTTCATGGATAGTGTGACTGAGAAATAAAAATAAATACCAATAAAAATGTTCACCACATAAATGTCTGAAAAAAAATTAAAAACATTTACTAAAATAAATACAGCTGTATGGTTGTGAAATATTTTGGCAATTTCTTGCACAGGAAGCCTCAAAACAAGTTATCTTCCCTCACACGCTGTGCATGTGAGTCCATATCTTACTGGAAACTGCAGTCCGTTAAACCTCAATGTCTGCATCCTCTCATTTCCCATGCTTAGTCACATGGCTAACCACACATACAATATGCTCTATTTAAACACCCGGCAGTAAAAATATCCTGGTAGTCATTGGTGCAATGCTTTATTTAGCATTGAAATGGGGAAAACGAGGCCTCTGTGCTTATAAATTTGTTGAATTGTGATATAAAAATAAGGATGCATCTTCTATCCATCCTGTTCCCTTTCAATAATGAAACAAATTTTTAACATTTACCAATCAGGTCCCATTCAGGGAGATTTCTGAATAGACTTTTCTGTTGCTGATCAAATCAATGCTTGCCAGCGGAACTGAGATAAGTATCAACCAACCGTGGGTTGTAAACATGGTCAGGTGAGTCCGGTAATAATGATAATAGATTTTATTTGGGTAGCGCTTTTCTGGAAACTCAGACACTTTACATATAGTCAAAGTTAAAACAATTGGTTAAGAGCATCACACGTGGTAAAAAGAACAGTTAAATACATAGAGCATAAAAACATAAAAACAAGATGGGCATAAAACAAGACATTAATCAGAG
>JAVDPK010002773.1:156184-168322 GCA_034780415.1 Cichlasoma orientale | reverse complement strand
TAATTAATCATTAACATAATTAATTGAAATATAAGCTTCTATTTTGGGTTCATTTATGTGAACATCCGACTCCAGACAAGTCTGTGCCTCACTCGTCACAAATTTCATCGCACGTCAGGATCTAGACTTTACCATACCAAACCATTCATAATGCCTGTCTTACAGCTAATACAGAAATGCAATGAGGTATTAAAAAACGGGGCATTATCCTGTGTAATGGGTAAACAAACTCTCACCTCTTTATCACGATGTCTTCTCCTTCCTCTTCCTCTGTTGCCTCCTCCTCTGGCACTGTCCATGAACACACACACAGGCAGCTCAGCCTTTCGGACCTCGTTTTTCACTAGTTTTAATTCTGCGAAACGTTACACGAGCTCACATTTGTTGCTGTCAATAACAAGATACATGCATTTTGTTTACGCCAACTTCCTGTGTGTGTGTTCCTGTTCTCCGCTTGTAGGTGGCACTGTGACGGGTTCTGCTCCGGGAACCCGGCACCACAGAGGAAAAACTGCTTTTTCTTTCTTTTTCTTTTTTTCTTTTTTTTTCGTCCTGGAGGAAAACATCACTCAGACAGACAGCTGCTGTCTGAGTGGCTGCAGGTAAGAAGATATTCGCGGTACTCACAAAAACAATGAGACACCCAAGATTAGAAGTAGTTTCTGTCCGTGCTACATGAGAGCCTATCCGGTAAAAAGCAGCCTCTAAATTGGAGGCTGTCCGGACACTCCTGCTGCTGGAACTGAAAACAGGGTTTGCGCTAACTTAGCTAACTAGTGCTAGCATCGTTAAGCAGGGGCTACCTGTTTTTCTCGCTGGGCTGCAGGGGGGAGATTTCGGGAAAGTGTGTATTTTTAGTCGCGTTGCTTTCTCAACAGTAGTGTTTCTTTCTCTCTTGTTTGCGTGTAACGTCACATGTCACAGATTGAGATCGTGCATGAAGACGGCTGCCAGTGGACCGAAGAAATCCGGCAGGTCACCATGGAAACCTAACGTTAGATACGCTAAAGCTGAATGGTGGGTTGAAATCTGAACTGCTGTTAAATAGAAATACGAAGCGGTTACGGTGAGTATTTATTTTAATTTATTTTTTATTTTAAGCGAGGCATGTATTTAGGGTGAAAACTTTTTTTTTTTCATTCGATGAAAAATGACAAAATTATGCTTATTTATGTTTCTATACCGTGTATTGGACATTAATGAAAAAAAAAAATATATATATATATATATATATATATATATAAAATGTGTGTGTGAATTTGTTTCCGTTTTTGAAATTGCAATGTTTTAAATAGTTTAGCTGCATACAAGATGTTAATACATAATATACATACAACCTAAATTTCTAATGGTACAACAAAAAAAAAAAGTTCTGACAGTATTCTATCTCCTGCTAAATTTGGTGTATGTTCGTATATGTGTTTTTGTGTGTACGTGTCTTTTAAAGGAGCATGAAGAAAAGCAATTATATCGTCATTCTCAGAACTGGGGTTTGCCCTGAGCTTTCATGTAATGTTTCCTGCTGCAGAAAACAGACGTGATGGTGCATGTTAAAAATTAATGTTAATAATTAATCCATCCATTTTTTTCCCGCTTATCCGGGGCCGGGTCAAGGGCCTAAGCAGAGAAACCCAGCTCTCTCTCTCCCCAGCCACCTCCTCCAGCATATCTGGGGGGAACATTGAGATGTTCCCAGGCCAGCAGAGAGATATAATCTCTCCAGCATGTCCTGGGTCTGCCCCAGGGCTTCCCCTGGTAGGACATGCCCAGAACACCTAACCCAGGAGGTGCCCAGGGTTAATTAATGTTAATAATAATTCAGTGTTCAACCCAACAGCCCCAGATCAGTGGCTCAGAGTTTTACTGGCCCCTATATATTTTTACTGGCCTACGGGAAAAGAATGGATGGATTTTAAAATATTAAAAAAAGCAATTTCTTTCACTCTTCCTGACCTCTCCGTCTTGGTGACGGCTCTGCCTGTTTGCTCTTCGCCGTTCGTGTGTGTGTGTGTGTGTGTGTGTGTGTGTAGACAGACTCAGGCTCCACGTTAAACTGTGACAGCGTCATCTTCACTGCTGCTGTTGTGTTATCAAGTCCTTTTTGTTGTAAAACTGGGGCCTACACGGGCTTAATGTTGCAATACTTTTATTCACACACACGCTCCTAAATACGTCTATTGCAGGTCTGTTTTTAGCCGTCTGTTTTGAAACGCTCGCACCTACATGGTGACACCTGAGCGATACAGATTCATGAATTAAATGAAGCATCAATTTTATATATACATTTATCGATTTTATATATACATAATAAACAAAGCAACTGGAGAAGGTTCATGGTGATAGTCACTTGTACTTTTTCTACTGGAAAAAAACATTTTCCAGAAATAATTAATTTCCAATAAAAATGTATAGTATTTTATAACGAGTGCTTCTTTCTTTTATTTCATAGCCAGAAATTTCCACTTACATTCATCAAACGGTCTATTTTTATTCCAGTCTGTATTTCTCACTAGGGCATTGTTTATATACTATTCAGCCCAATTTTAACAATTTTTTTCCGTAAAAAAATGGTATAAGATTACTTCTGTGATTGGCTTTCTGGCCTATTATTATGGCTGTTGACTGTACTTTATGTTTTATTTAGTTATATAATGGTATTAAAAACAACTGTATAAAACTTTATTATTATAATATTTCTATTATAATTTTTTTTTACCTTATTGTAGTGTCTCCCTGTCATTGTTTCTCTATATTATACAACTAGTCTTATAGATTAAGATTAATTTAGCTTAAAAACTAGTTCATCTGAATAAAAAAATCGCAGTTACTATTTTACTCCTAGTAAGTAAATTAACTTATTTAGGTTATTGTACTTTACTTTTTTATTATATTTCATGCACTGGTAACACTGCCTCCCTATATAAGGAGACATGCCATAAATGTTTTATTACACACTGTGATGACTATAATGTGTTTCCAGCTCTGAGAACATTTCAAATATTTTCCACTGCGCAGTATGTGACAGCAGTTATCCCATGAGAACACGTTCTCTTTTTGTATAATTTTGTTTTACAGTGTTGTGGTTCATTATGTGTTCGTACAGAAGCCTCCAGTTATGGAGGAGTTAACATGTCTCTGCTTGTGTCCTGATCTTCTGTGTTGCTCAGGCGATGGAGTTTCCTCAGCATTCCCAGCAGCTGCTGTCTGCCCTGCGGTCCCAGCGCCAGCGGGGCTTCCTCTGTGACTGCACTGTCCTGGTGGGCTCATCCCGTTTTCTGGCTCACCGGGCTGTTTTGGCCTCCTGCTCGCCATTCTTCCACATGTTCTACTCGGATTCTCCGGGAGGAAACAGCACCAGCAGCTCTGTCACGCTCGACAGTGACATTGTCACATCGGCCGCATTTGGCTTGCTCTTGGACTTCATCTATGAAGGGGTGCTGCAGCTTGACGAGTCGCCTCCAGTGGAGGATGTATTGGCAGCTGCAAGCTTTCTTCACATGAATGAGGTGGTGAGAGTTTGCAAGAGGCGGCTACAGAGACGAGGACCTCTGGCTGAGGCAGACAGCACACGGTCTGAAGAGAGTGCTGGCTCGAGGAAGGAAATAGAGACACGGAGGGAGGATGGGGGTGATGTTGGAGCAGAGCCCATGGTGGCCATGGCAGCAGATCACTCAAATACAGTCACCATAGCTGCACCACTGTTATCAGCATCCATGGTGGCAGAAAGGAGTCAGGTTGAGTCTGTGAAGTCTGAACAAAGGACTGGTGGGGGGTCATCAGAGGCACGAGTTCAGACTCCTCTGAGCCCCGATCTCGCTGACACCACCCAGCCAGGCATGGATGGCCCTCCTCTGCCCCCAGGTGGAGAGCTGGTGCAAGGCTACATCGCAGGCCAGTCTGCCCCTGGAGGTCACATCAGAATAGGGGCCGTGGGTCAGGGAGAAGGCGCAGCACTCTGTAGTCCTTGTAGCACCACTGAGACATGCAGGTACATGAATTGTTGATTCATAGACAAGAAATAACAGTTTACTCTGTGTACTCTAGTGTACTCTAATTATTTAATGTTGTCATAAATGCAGTTTCTGAATCAAATGGTTTTCAAGGATTTGAGGAAATTTTGCTTCCTAAACAAATGTGTGATTTACAACTAACAGCATAAATAAAGTAAAATCTGATTTGCCTACAGCTTCATAAAGAGGAATAATGGGCAAAATTTAGATGAAAACATAATAAATCTGTTTAAAGATGGTTAGTCAGTTGTTTTTAATAAAAGGCTTTATATTTTCCTTTTAATTTTTCAGCAGTCACAGCAGTAACCAGCAGCCTTCCTCCTCATCCTCTTCTTCCCTGGTCTCAGTGAGCCAGGTTGCTGGTCGGTCACTGGTTGCTCTTCACCAGTCAGAATCCAGTGCACATCCGGATGAACTCCGACTCCCCCGCAATGACTCTGCAGGGGAACCCTCAGAGACTGACCATAGAGGTACATTAGGCAGAGGACAGCAGATGGTCATGTTGATCCAAGCGTCAGCTCTAACCTCACGTTTACAATTAAACGTACCAAACACGATGTCCATGCGTGCGCCTCCACAAATCCGAATTCAGAGCGCCGTATCACTCCAACGCCAGAGCTCAGACTCTCCCACTGCTCCTCCTCAGAGTCAAACACTTAAAGGACCTGAGGGGCGCACTGGAGGTTCATCCAGCGCTAAAAATCACTCTTCAATGTGGAGAGAGAGGAGAGGCAATGATAGAGAGAATCTGAAAGTCAAAGTGGAGGCCATTGTTATATCAGACGAAGAGCTGGAGGAGGAGAAGGAAGAAAGCCGAGAGAGAGAACCCGTGATGGAAGTGGACGATGACTTTGAAGATGACATCCAAGAAGAAGATCTGAACAGCCCTCAGTTTCTCTCTTCTCACCCACAGGGCCTCTTACAGTTGACCTCCCAATCAAATGACTACCCCTTCCCCCTCTCTCCTTCCTCCTCCTCCTCTGGGGCTGGACCTTCCTCCCAGGATGCTTCCTCCTTCACTGCATCCCTCATTCCTCCGCCCACATCTCAGCAGCACTCAGACCCTGCTGCATACTTTCAGGAGCTCCAGGACTCTGTGGGGAACTTCGTAGAGGACGTCCCAACATGTGGGGTCTGTGGAAAGACTTTCTCGTGCACCTACACCTTGAGACGCCACGCCATTGTGCACACACGCGAACGGCCATACGAGTGTCGCTACTGCTACCGGAGCTACACACAATCGGGCGATCTGTACCGACACATTCGCAAAGCGCATGACCACACGCTGCCAGCCAAACGCAGCAAGGCAGACACAGAGCCCCCTCTGCCACCACAGCCACCACCTCCACCTCTTAGCTAACACACACACACACCTTTCACGTCCACACTAAACTTTAAGGTTATATCCTGTTTCTCCCTTTAAACTTTAGTAGAACTGCAGCAAATAGTTGTATGTATATTTTCTCAAAGACTCCATTTACTGTTTGGAATGCCATCTGGACCAACCACCCATCTGCTTCATCGTCTTCATAACTGCCCTCACTTCCTCCTTAGTAATCCTCTGCTCTTCCTGATTTACTATCTTTCATCTATATGCCCCCCCCCCCCCTGCTCTCTCATTTTCTTCATTCATCAGCTCCTCAAAGTACTCTTTCCATCCTCTCAGCATGCTCTTCATTCATTGGTACGTTTCCATTTCTGTCCTCAGCCCTTGAAATCCCCAACCATGAAAGAAAATTCTAATTTTTAAAAAATTGTGTTTATTGAACTTTCTGACAATTAAAAAAACAAATATTAATTTCCATATGTTTTAATTTGTATCAAATTTGCTACGACTCACATTTTTTGCAATTTATTGCTTAATCGCACTGATGATGTACAAGTCTCGAAAGCTGCACTTCCTTTCCAGCCCAATCTCTTGTCTAATTTTAACCTTCATCCTGTTTTGGTTTTTTTTTTAAATACACACACTACTCAAATCAGTTCTTACCTCAACAGTTGCCTACCATACTTGATTGTGGTTATTTTAAAAAATATTAATAGGAAGGATTAAAATTGGAATCAGATTGCTAAAAATCCTCTAACACACCTTTTTAAAATAACCACACAATTACCTCTATATGTGTTACCCATTAACTCAAAAAGTCAAGCTCAGCTTATCCTTTTATTGCCTTTAATATCTCCGCAGATACCCCGACTTTCTTTTCTGGACATTTGATCCCGATCTTACCCCTTTACAGTGATATTCCCTTCATTCATGAATCTAATCTGTTTAATGTTGATTGTTGTCTGCTGGAGCCCTGAAACTGATTTGATACCTGTACTATTGTGCTACTCTTTGTAATATCAAGTGACATTTTACACCCAAGTTTGTAATTTTTAAATATCTTCATCTTTGTTCATACAAATGTATAGCTGTGAATATAATCAGAAGGGATGAAAGAGAAGACGTATAAACGTATTAGTCAAGTGACATGCTGCACCATGTTTGCTTTATTAACTCAAAACAAAACAAAAAAATGGTTGTTGTATTTTTCTATGTTGAATTTGTATGACTGCTCTTTCAGTGCAACTCTGTGCCAGAAATGTTTGATTTTTGTACATTTTATACCACGTAATGTGAGCTTGGCCTTCCACCAGTTTTGAAGTCACTTTGTCCGTAGCAGCCTTGCTTCTTCGTCTTGTTTTCATTTCCTTCCTCTCTTTATCTCCAGTGCATTAAGTGTCAAATGAGGACGATAAAGCATCTGACCCAGAACTACTGAAGTTGCAGCTGAAAATAATGGAAGGTGTTATATTAAGATTGCAACTTATTTATTTCCAGTGGCCTGTACAGGATTGGATTTTATGTTGTAGCTTACTGTAAGTTAAGCTGATGTTCTCAGCGCTGTGCACATCTGGTCTTAACTTGTGCTTTTTTGGCTCCACATATTTTAGACTTTGCTCAATTAAAAGTCGTTAGGTGCACGAATCCCCTAACACTCCCAGCATACATTTCTTAGGTAAGAGAATAAGTTTGGCTTTGCTTAATTCTCACATCACCTTTACTTCCATAGTTTGACAGAACAGTACAGACAGTCTCTAGTGCTTGAAAAGGAGGCAACTGGACTGCTTTAGGTTTGTGAAGGTATCTCACCTTTCATCCAAAATGCTTCCTCAGTTCTAAAACAACTGGAAAGTCCCAGGTGTTTAACCCCTGCTGGGGGTTGTCTCCTTGGAGGTGGTCCTGAGGGTCATTGACCCACTTGTGATTAATAATTTTCAAGCACTTGAGACTATCATGACCTGGAGAACCTACACAGACCACAGTGCAGGCACTTTAACACGTGTGGTTTTCTGCCTTCTGAGTTTAAACTTTAAATTAATGTTAGACACTCTTTCATTCTGCACTACCTTAAGTGTATTTCTATGAAAGCTGATGTTTGTTAGTATTACCATACTATAGTTACAGTTAAACCATATTAGAGGGTTTCATAGTAGCCAGTCGACAGAATCTAAATGTGCCCTTGTGAGTAAACAGTGTTGAGTAGAACATACCACATGAACATGGTCATTTTTCAGTGAATAAAACATTGGACGTTTTGGTCAGTGGCTTTTATTTTTCTGTTTCGCTACAAAAGAACATGTTATTAAAAATATATACAAAAATTAATTATGTAACTTATTGCTCTGCAACAGCAACACTTACTGAAAAGATTTCTTAAGCTTTTCCATCAGTTACCAAAAACCAGCAAACAGTTAATTTAATTTGTAACGTGCTGACGAGACATCGGTCAGCCTCTTCAGTCTTCTACTGGCCCGTGGATCTGTGAAGAGACAAAATGTCAGCACAACCCTGCAAATATATGGAAATATATCTGTCTGTGTTTTTGTATTTTCAGTGAAAAATACTGTTCCTCCACCAAGGAGAAGGAGCCTCATCTGAGGTTAGTTTTTAGTGCAGTGGAGTTTGAGATTACAAGAAAACTACCAGGGCGATTTTCATGAAACCTGGTGAAGATGTGGAGAATGGCCAAAGAAAGAAATTGTGATACTGATCCAGGAAATAATTTTAAAGATTAATTCAGACCAGCAGCTTTAAGCAACGGCTGACATGACCTACTTAATTTCTTTCAGGTCATGACTAGAGGTGACAGAATGGTGAACCTACTTCAAACTACAGCCAACATAATGAAGCATTTCTCAAGCATCTATTTCACAAAATGATACGTAATATTTATGTTAAATTAATTACTAGGAGAGACAGATTGGTTTTGTTCTTTCTTGGATTACTCCAGGAGGAAAAAAACCAAAACTCACCGCCTCAGCCAGCTCAGGCCAGTCCATCGCCATCACAATAGTATCATCTGAATTAGGAGGTGTTTCCAGGTTCCAGTAGGTCATTTTGTCAAACACAGAGGATACCCTCACTGTCCTGTCCTGAAACACACAAAAAGGAAAAAAAAACATTTTCAGGTCATGTAGACAAACTGTAGTTACAAAATCCTCAACAGCCATCTGCATATCTGATTTTATGCAACACAGAGTCAGTGCTTTGGCTTATATTTGAATCTCCCACAGCTCCAGTGGGGTTTACCTCTTGGTCAGAGCCGGGTTTGTTGATCTCTTTCAGCACCAGACCTGTGTAGCCCTGTGGACAGCTGATCTCCTGACCCTTCAACCCCCGTCCCCTGAACGACACTGACTTCTCTGTGATGTGAAAGGGGAAAAAAATGCATTAAGGATTCATGTTGTGCGCTGTGTAATGCACTGTTGTCTGACTAAAGCATCTATTAATCGCCTCCAATCTGTCCAAAACGCTACTTTAAGTCTTCACCCCACCTTTCAAGCTTTTGCAGTGGCTTCCTGTCAGGTTTAGAGTTCAGTTTAAAATCTTGGTTCTTATTTCTATGGCCTCATGGGGCGAGACCCCCACTTACATTGTTGATCTACTCCACCTTTTTTTTTTGCCAAGCCGGGTTCTCAGGTCCTCAGATAGCGGTCTTCTTGTGATTCCGCGTATCCATCTGAAAACTAAGGCTTCCAAACCTTAGCTCCAAAACTATGGAGCAGCTTACTGCTCTCTCTTCACACCCTTGACTCTGTGACATCCTTTAAAAAGCAGCTTAAAACTCATCTGCTCAGGCAGGCATTTGGGTAGTGTTTGTAAGTTTGTGTTGAGACATTTGGTGATATTGTATGTCTACATTTTCTCTTCTGACCATTCCGGATAAACCCAGAATAGCGGATATCAAATTATACTGTGCGTACCTTGTTTGCAATCTTTTATGGTAGCAGTGAAGTATTGGTCGACCTGTGCTGGCCCGTTGTGTTCAATCTCGCAGGGCATGAGGTGGACTGGAGCTCGCGGTGCCTGTTCCACCACTGACGCACGAAGATGAATAACACTGGAGTTACAGGACATCTTGCAGCCAGGAAACAGAAGAAAAGAGAACAAATTACACTTTTAGCTTCTGTTTTAAACTGCATCTTTTTTTTTAATCAAACACAGCTTGCAGGTTTCCCAGACTGAAAAAAAATTAAACAAGAAGTGGTGCAGGGCACAGCAAAGCCTGGTCCCAACAGACTTTTTAGATGATTTGAGCATTGCCATCTCAGGTAGGTGATAATAGGGGAATTGAGCAATCAGATTGATAGAATCAAATGCTGTGTCACATATTTGCGTATCCATATCATATCCTGATCAAATGTTTACATGTCCATGGACAACAGTGATATGCTTCTCACTGCAACACATGAGGAGCATGTGTCTTTTCTTCAGCCAAGATACGGCTGGCTCGGATGAAGACGGTGTTCGGGTTGGTACTAGTTTTTGGCCCTCCACAACCATGCACAGAATATCAGCTGAATCCGATATGGAGTCTAGGGTATAACTGCCCGTTTTTGACTAGCTTGAATTTATCGTTACATTTCACCTTAAAAACTGTTTAAATCGCCTTTTTTTCTATGATTTTATTTTTCAGTACAACCTCAAAAATTTAGCAAACAAAGTTAAATAAAACTATTTATATTAAAATGCAGACAATGCCTCGGGCATTTATTGTGCAACTATTTACAAAATAAGCAGGTGTCACAATAAGATGCCAGTCCAAAAACAGTTCCTGGCCACCACAAGACAGAGGGGCACATCACAGGCCTGACACTTCCAGGTGTGTCACTCCCGTTGTATACCTGGAGACAGTGTTTACTTTAGAGTCTGCCTTTGGTGGCTTTTTGGCTGCATCTGCCTTGTCCATGACTACACAACACACTAGCTGTACACTCCAAACACGCTAAAATCTCACAAATCTCTCAAATTTCAAAACTCGTCATCAATATCGCTGTCTTTCACCCCCGTCACTCACAACTTTCACCTGTTGCTCAACAACCAAATGCCACACGTGGCCATATCATTTTTTGATTGGCTGATGTGGTGCATTTTTTCACCAATAGGAAAGGGGATGTGACATTTTTACCATTTCTTCCTGCACCAAACATGCATCACAGAGGACAATATACAGGAAAAAGCATGGTGTAAATTATATATCATAACTCTGGTTCTACTTGGTCTAACAACACAATTTAAAAACTGGTATGTAGTTTGAAGTCCGCACTTCGAACATAAGTTGAAACGGAGACACACTGAGGCTGCATCCTATTGCTACCTCATCCTAAGTCAATGATGTCATGTGGATGTGCCAACATGTCCATTGACTCCAGTGGGCCAAAGATAGGGATTTTTTTTTCAATTTTTCTGGATCTATTAATTTTTTTACTTTGACCCAGTTATGGCAAAAAATGTAACGAGGTGATCTAGGGGTCACTGGTCATCTTTCGTGCAAATTCAATACGAATCGGACTGGTAGATTTGCTGTAATATTATTAACAAACAAACAAATATACCAAAAACATTATCCTAATGAAAAGCTCAACTAGAAAAGGTTTACAGTCTAGCACTAGGCTTAATCCATGTCTGGGAAACAGAGCCACAAAGTTCAACCTTTAATCTGCATGTTTTTCTCTAATTAGAATAATTTTTTAACTGCAGGTGTCACTATAGGTTCACAATAATAGCTCTTTGAGTTCTTATATCTGCAGACTAGTCTACTCAAAAACAAAACAAACAATGAATCAGTTGCAGTTTATTCAGACCTCAGGATGATTTTAATGTTATTCTACCTGTTTAAAGCAGCCTAACTGTCTGACAATCTTTCAACCAGACCTGTCTGCCAGGCCTCCTGCCATGTTAGTTATCTCACAGCAAAGGATGAAACCTTTTGGTGGACAGCTTTTAGTCTGCCTGAGTATCTGAGAGCATTCAAAAGTACTGTGTATTTAAAAATAACCTTTCGTGTGGCTTTTGATAGGAACAGTTTACAACCTTCATTTGTTCGTAAACAGAATCCCGCATAAGCAAAATGAGATCATGTATTGTCTCCAAAGAATGCCAGAAGAAAGCCGGTGCTTTATATAAAGTAGAACATTTTTCACCATGATTTCATTTAGATTTAGGAACTTGTGTTTGACTCCTTGAGATGTTTACAGTGTTCTGTACAGGATGAAACAGTTAAGGTAGCCAATGTAATAGCAGTAGCAGTAACAGTTGTAAAGTTGCCTTGCGTTAATGTGTGACCAAATATACACTATATTGCCAAAGGTATTCCATCCAAATCATTGAATTCAGCTGTTCCAATCACTTTCGTGGCCACAGGTGCATAAAACCAAGCACTTAGACATGCAGACTGCGTCTACAAACATTTGTGAAAGAATGGGTCGCAGCTTTCAACAAAAAGAACTGACGACACAACAGCAGCAGTGAAGAGGATGCTGTCAAAGTTTAATGTGGAGCTGGAGTCTGTCTGCACACACGGCGAAGAGCAAAGAGGTGGAGTCGTGACCAAGACGGTGAGCTCAGGTGGAGTGAAAGAAAACGTTTTTCTAGTCTCCAAAACAGCAGCGCTTGTTCCTGCAATCACCTGCGCGAGTAAAACTCTCCGCCACTGACCTGGAGCGGTTGGGTTGGATACCGAATTATTATTAACATTAATTATTAACCTGTACACCGTCAGAACTAGGGTTGCAACGGTATGAGATTTTCACGGTATGATAACCGTCTCAGAAAATACCACGGTATCACGGTTATCACGGT
>JAVDPK010002773.1:120972-147239 GCA_034780415.1 Cichlasoma orientale | reverse complement strand
ACTCTGAGCCCCTCTCGGATGGCCGCACTCCTCACCTTATCTCTAAGGGAGAGGCCAGCCACCCTTCGATGGAAGCTCATTTCTGCCGCTTGTATTCGCGATCTTGTTCTTTCGGTCACTACCCAAGGTTCGTGGCCATAGGTGAGGGTAGGAACGTAGATCGACCAGTAAATTGACAGCTTCGCTTTTTCACTAAGCTCCCTCTTCACCACGACAGACCAGCAGCAGATTTACCTAATGGAATAACCCACACGACATTATGGAGTGCCCAAGAAAAAAGGATTAAAAAATAGTAAACATACAAACATGGGAGGAGTAAACAACCCAAGGTTTTTCACTCACATTAGGAATGGGGCACCAAAATGGCCTGAAGGAGATGAGCCAAACCGAGACACCGTGGAGACAATAAAGAGTTTTTTTTATTATTATTAGTTTAAAAGTTCTTCGCTTTGTGTTTCTCTGTGTCGCCTCACCAGATACTTGCTGTACCACTTCCCTGTTATATCAGCCCTGGTGGGCGTGTGCAGTAACTTCTTCTTCCTCAGCTTCATCTTTGTCTTCAGCTATATGAGACTGCTGTTGCAAGTGGAACCACAGCAGGTGAGAGGATAGGGTCCGTGACTGCAGACAGAGACTTGATGAGATTGTGAATTATCAGAGTTTTCCTTCCAGGTCATACTCACCTGTCACTGAGTTCCTTGTTGCTTACAGTACAGAACAACTAGGACGGAGGAGAACAACAAGCTAGAGGATGAAAAAGATGTTCCTGCAGGTACAAATAATTAGACACATTACTATTTATGTTAATGCATGTTTAACCTATTTGAACCAGTCCCAGAGTGTAATATACTGATACTTTGGCAGGCACTGCAGAACTGCTGGGTCCCTTCCATGCAAACCCCACAGACTGGAGCTGGGAGGAGCCCAGTGTTCACGTTGGCAATGGCACAGAGCAGCAAAACAGAGATACAAATGGACAGGGAGAAATAAACGAAACAGAAGCAGCCTGACGCGATTGATAAAGGAGGTGGAGAACATGTGGAGAACAATTATGATGTTGTGTTGTTAAGATAAGGATTTAAGGCCAAAATATGGTTAAAATGATAAAGATAATCAATTTTATGTAAAAGCCACAAAGAAACACTGTCATTATAAGAAAAGCAGGGTGGAGTATCATTTCTTGGGAATATCTTAGACTGAATAAAATGAATGGTTTCAAAATGACTTTTTTATGTATGCCACCTAAAATAAGCCACTTAGATATGTGAAACAAATAACATTGATCAAAATGTTGTAATTCAAAGTTAACACCAATCATAAAGACAAAGTCTGGAGACAAAGATAGAGAGGCAAGACTGAGACGGTTTGGACATGTGCAGAGGAGGGCTGGCAGAGATACTGGATAAAGGATGCTGAATATGGAGCTGCCAGGCAGGAGGAAACAAGGAAGAGCAAAGAGAAGGTTCATGGATGTAGTGAAGGAGGAGATGCAGAATGCTGGTGCAACCAAAGAAGATGGGTGGAGGCAGATGATCTGCTGAGGTGACCCCTAAGAAGAAGTTACCTCTATGTTTCAGTGGCACATTAATCCAAGTCTTGGATCATGTTATAAATGGTTACTTTACAATTAGAAACAATAGTTTTCAAATATGCTAGTGCATCTGAAGACTGCTTTTCTTAATACAAGTAGAACATTTGTCTGGTTGAGTGCATGAAGCATCGCCTTAAAGTCTTAAAATGGGAAAAAAGGAACTTGTGTTCTTGTTCTAAGAAATGAAGACTATTTCATGCAGAAAATCAAAATCAGTGACGCTTTCATACGCTGGTGTGTGCAACTCCTTTCACAGAACAGCTTGAACTAAACTGGCTCTAACCAGAACTGAAGTGATGTGGGGAAACTCCAGTGCCCAACTGGGTAAGAGGGCAAGTACATTTAGGATGAATAAACCTCAAATTGTAGAAACAGATGCTCAACTCACCCCGGAGCTTCTTTACACACAAAACAGCAACATTAAGGAAACTTGGACATTACAACAGGCAGTGGACAGAAAGGCGAGGAGAGAAGTCTGGGGGACAACATGCTAGAAACAGCCTGAAACAGCATTAAAAAAACACAGCTTCTGCATTAGCCTTTCAGAACATGGGTTGCCTGCTCAGCCTAGTTAGCAAACTGGCAACCCAATAGATTTCTAAGCAAAGTTGCAAAGAAAAGCCACACAGTACCTCCTTAAATAATTATATACACTAACACACACACTCATTAGACTTTCCTCAGAAGTTCTGGTCCATGTTGGCATGATGACATCACAGTTGCTGCAGATTTGTTGACTGCTCATCCACACACACACACACACACACACACACACACACACACACACACACACACACACACACACACACACACACACACACCATTACACAGCAGCAGCCTGAAACACTGACAAAAGGCAGGATGGATCCATGCATTCATGTTGTTGACCATCCAAATGTGGCAACAGAAGTCAAGAAATCGAGACTCATCAGATGAGGCAACGTTTTTCTGGTCTTCTATTGCCAATTTTGGTGAGCCTGTGCAAATTATAACCTCGGTTTCCTGTTCTTAGCTGACAGGAGCGACACCCAGTGTGGTCTTCTGCTGCTGTAGCCCATCTGCTTCATGGTTCAACATGTTGTGTGTTCAGGGATGCTCTTCTGCATACCTTTGTTGGAGTGAGTGGTTATTTGAGTTATTGTTGCCTTCCTATGAGCGCAAAGTGATCTGGCCATTGCCCTCTGAACTCTAGCATCAACAAGGTGTTTTCACCCAGAGAACTGCTGCTCACTGGATATTTTCACTTATTCAGACCATCCTCTGTAAACCCTAGAGATGGCTGTGCAGGAAAATCCCAGTAGATCAGGAGTTTCTGAAATATTCAGACCAGCCAATCTGGGACCATCAACCATACCACATTCAGAGTTACTTAAATCACCTTTCTGCCCCATTCTGATGCTCAGTTTGAACTTCAGCAGATCATCTCGACCATGTCGACATGCATAAATGTATTGAGTTGTTGCCGCCATGTGAATGTTGCCTGTTCAATAGCAGTTGAAAATGCATTCCTAACAAAGTAGCCAGTGAGCTTATATCAAAATAATATGCAGTTACATAATAATTATGTATATCAAAGATATGCTAAATAACAACTGTCTCGAGTTCCTCTTTTTTTAAGCTGTGTAGGACTGTGGAGCTGTTTCTTTGTCAGGTCTCATGCATGTTGCAAAATAAAACGCAATAAAGCAAACTGTGAATCTTTTTCTTATTACACAAAAACATTTTCACATTTTTCACATTTCCAAGTCCAAATGTAAAGACTACAAACATGCACTCTGATGCTGTTTCTCCTTTACTATAAAACATTGTAGAACGCATTTATTATTGGAGGGAAGACACCGTATTCCTGGATGTCCTCTCGCCTGTGGCACTGTTGGCCAAATTCCAGCAGCTGTCCCTGAGTGAAGCTCTGGAAACTTAACGACGTCACTGCATGCAAAATTTGGCACCAGCAGAGAGAATGGGAAAGGGATGTGGCTCACTGACAGACACACAGCTCTGTGCAACTGAAAACTGACAGGTGGAAGGCACAGGTTAGGTAAGTTAGACATATTTCAGCATGCAATGTTATTTTTCCACTTGTGTCATTTTTTTTAAAATGCTGATGTTCGAGTGATTTTTAGACTTTTTAATGCATTTCCTCAAACATATTCAAAACTGTGCATCTGTTGTAAAGATTTTCCTGTTGTACAAGCACATGTTGGGTCCACACCTGACACAAAGATGGACACTACAGATGGCAACAACACGGAGGAGATAAATATGGAGACAGAGAATAAGCAAACTGTGGATAATGACTGTTGTTCCAGCTTATCAGATAAGACACATCAGCATCTTTTAATCAGCGACAAGCCGTCCACCAGCTGCAGGCTGGTCAGACTGAGATCCAGACCCAGTCTCCAGTCAACAAAAAGCTTCCCCCCTTACAGTCAGTGCATAGGTGGCCTGGGAGAGAATGAAGAGTCTGACGATCAGCACAATTCCGACATGGCTTGCCAGCCATATGAACTTCGAGGCACGGAAAGAAAAGAGGAGCTGACAGCAAGATGTGCAAGGGAAGGAGTGAAGGCAAAATGGAGGCTGAGGAGGAAGGAGAGGTTAGGGGGAAGCTTTGAGGTCGACACAGACGGCTGGGAGCGAGGAAGGTGCAGTGGGAAAAGAAGGGTGGAGGAGACTGAAAAAGAAGAGGACTTTGGTGATGATGAGGAAGAAGATGCTACAAATGCTGAGGGGAAACACTGGCGAGGTAGAAACTCCAGTTTTGAGAAAGTGAGGAAAGAAGAAGAGGAAGATGAAGATGAAAGATCGACTATTTCAGAAGTAGAGGGAGATAACAAAAACAGTGGGGAGACCCTACAAGCGAACGATAAAGAGGCAGCGGAACTGCCGGGAATGACGGGTGGATCCACAACACAACAGTGGTCCTCCCCACATCCCCTCCTCTCCAAGCTTTTGCACTCCTCCACTTCCTCCTCTTCCTCCATCAACCTCTCCTCGGCAGAGAGCGACGAGGTCTTCAGTGAAGGAGAGGATGCCGGGTCGAAGAGGAAGACATTCAGGAAGGTGAGAATAGCTGGCAAAAACACAGGAGAGATGGATGCAGCTTTAAAGTGTGTTCTCATTTTTCTGGGTGGGATGTGGTATCCCGGCTGATACACTGGCATCGGCTCAGGCGTCTGGCTGCTCTGGTTTTCTGTGGAAGTAAAGTAAAACCACATTTCTCAACTGTTCTTTGCACCTGTGGTCCTGGTGATTTGCATGGGCTTGAAAGAGGACTTTGACAAAGTCAGATTTGAATGGTGTTTGCATGCCTGGCTGCTGCTGCTGCTGCAGATATGAGAGTAAGGCATGCACAGAGGGAGGATGATAGGAAGTATGCTCTAAATACAGTGTGCTTGCATTGTCAGATACTGAATAGTAGACAGTCTGCATTAGCAGGACTGAAGAGTTTAGAAAACATTTAAAACCAAGATAGTAACATTAAACATGGAGGCACGTATGATTTGAACGGTTAAAGCTTACATATGATATAATATAGACATTTCCTCCAAATAGCAAACCTGTCATTTTGTAACAGCGCACTAATGAGCATGCCTGGCTCAGCTTCAGCTGCTTTTGGGTTTAGGTTTTTCACTGGCTCCATCTGTGTCTGTTAGAGGCTGTTTTGTGTATATACAAAGTAGATCGTAACTGTTGAGGAATGTTCAGGTTGTTGAAAACAACCGTTTAAGTTACTGTTAAAGTGCATTTCCAGAGGACGTTAAGGCCTCACGATTAAACGGTTCCCCAAAGAGGGAAATCAAAGAATTCAAAACTAGTTTGACATTTCGTTATTTTATGCTTTTTAACCTTTTTCCGAGTCACAGAGAATTAAAGCTCAACGTGCCTCATTTAGCTGATCCACGTAAAATCATTCAGCTGCTTCAGTTTCAAAGTTCAAGTGTGATTCACGCTTGCTTGGTGTCATGCTGTCATGATTTGCTGGGCCGGCTGAACACAAACGAGCCATTGTTAATTTTATTAATGACATCTATTAATGGCATCTGTGTTATTCCTGCTGTGATAAAGAATGTTTAGCCCTTCACAGGAGCAAACCAGCTCAAACTGCTTCTTTTTGCATGCATGCTGCTATTCCTGTTTAGGTAAATTCGGCGCTCTGAACCCCCTGCGGTGTTTGTCTTTGTGCTTTACACTTTATCAAGAATGTAACCTACCTGACAGGTATTCTCCACACCCTGAGAACAACAGGCCTTAGAAAAAAAATAGATGCCAGATAACTACTGTGCAGGAATAGTCTTCTCACATAACCTGCTTTTCTTCTTACGCTTCAGTGCCGCTCCTGGAAAACCTTCCTGACTATGATGCACTGGTCTATGAGCCGGCAGAGCTCCTGGGTCCAGCTGGCTGGACATCAAGGCATGTGTACTACAGTTTATCTCACACAGAAACCGGTGTCATCACATGTCCAGATGATGCAGCTATCACATTGATGCTGATTGATTGCAAAGCTTTCTGAGAACAACTTTCTGACTTGTAAATATGAAGTGAAGTCACTATGATATGTACAGTATGTCACCACTACCGTTTACCAGCGTTAGCTCATATTGAATCATATGTAAATATTCACAGTATATCAGCCCTTCACAAACCTAGTCACTGTTATTGTTTGTGCTTCAAAAGATGCTTTATTAGGACAGGCACTAGTCATCAAACAGCAACTACAGTGGTTAAAACCAGAAGATAACGAAGCTCAGCATGAATTTTGCTGAGGTAGCAGTTATGAAAACCACAGTTGTGCTCTTTTCAGTTTAGTATACTCAACTTAGGTGGTTCCTTCATTTTTGCTTCCTTGCCTTATTGACCATATGGAAAGAATATTTTCATCTCTCCTCGCTGTTTGCTGGTGCCATCAGGTAACTTCCAGGTGACTAAAGGAGGCGAGGTGCTAAAACTGTACAATGAAGTGGAGGCAAAGTGCCTGGAGTGCCTGATGAGAGACCCGCTGAGACCCTTTGTCCCGCAGTACTATGGCTTGGTCACGAGAGGGGAGCACTGCTATATCCGCCTGGAGGACCTGGTGAGCGGCCTGAAGAGGCCAGTCATCGTGGACTGCAAGATGGGGGTCAGGTAGGGCTTCCTCTACAATTAGGTCCAGTCCTGATTGCAGAAGATTTCAATTTTAGCAACCCGGGGCTTATTAAATTTTTAAGGGGAGAAAATGTGAAGACATCAGACTCTTTGAATTATAAACTATGCTGGTTTTAATGTTAGGAGGGGTATTTATTTCATGTT
Organism: Cichlasoma orientale; assembly: GCA_034780415.1. Lineage (NCBI taxonomy): Eukaryota > Metazoa > Chordata > Actinopteri > Cichliformes > Cichlidae > Cichlasoma > Cichlasoma orientale. Next base: position 140,356 of record JAVDPK010002773.1, on the reverse strand, counting down.
CTTGCTCTACTGGCTGACATCTACTCATAGAAGTTTATGCACAATTTTCTTAACTTTAACCATTTATTCTATTGTATCCCCTAAAAAAAACTTACAAAACAGTAAAATTCAAGGTCCAGTTAAGACCTGGTCTTGAGCTTCTGGTCATTCAGAGCGATCCTCACCAGCAGATGGATTAGGGAACTGCCTTTTCGAACGGTTCAGATACTTCTTGGTGTTCACAATGAGGTTGATTCTTACATTCAAAAAGCTTAAAAGCTTTTCAAAAAGCTCAGCTTTAGTTCCAATCACTAGGCTGTTTTAAATTGTTAAATACTTACCTTAGGTGGGATCTCAGTGTGACTTTCGACAGTCTAAACATCACCCTTTCTGCTCAGTGCTATGAATTACAACTACCCTTGAATTTCAGTCGCAGTGGTAACTCAGAGAGATCAGATTATTTGCAGCCTGATTTTGGTGTTTTTGTTCACAAAGTCTGCGCGACTCCTTGTGAAAACTTAGTATCTGAATTTTCTTTGTTAGAACGTACCAAGAGGAGGAATTAATCAAAGCTCGTGTCAAAGCCCCCCTGCGGAGCGACATGTACCAGAAGATGGTGAATATGGACCCTTCTGCTCCATCAGAGGAGGAACATGCACAGAAGGGGGTGACCAAATGGCGCTACCTTCAGTGGAGGGATTCAATTAGCTCTACGTCCACGCTGGGCTTCAGGATAGAGGGCATTATGGTAGGAGTGAAGGCCGACAAAGGAACTGCACAATTTATTTTAATCAAAAGTATCAGTTTCAAATTTGACTTGTGTTTCTCTTTCTGTGAGTCAGATGGAGGACGGCAGCGTCCAGCGAGACTTCAGAAAGATTCAGACTTTATCTCAGGTCACTGAGGTATTGCTTTACTTCACCAGGAGTCAGCTGGACACTCTGGTCAGTTCCGCCTAATAAAGAAACACTAGTTAACTAGTGCCGCCTTTCCTTTAGAAAACACATCTGAAATCATATCACAATAAGCAGAAATAATTGTAAAACTGGTTAATGATCACAAAAATAAAGAAAACAGAACAAGCAGCTTCAAAACGGATACTGAACACAATCCTCTATGAGCAAAAAATTGGCAAAAGTGGGGATAAAGAAACCTCAGACGGAGCCAGATTTGGTGAGAACTGATATCTGCTGTGATCTGTCTGGTCGGGAGGGGAAAGTGCAGAGAAACGCAAAGCGTGATGGCAGCAGTGATATTTACCACACCAAACCACACAGGCATTCATCTTTTGGCGTTTTTACTCAAGGTTTAGAAAGAACAAACCAACAACAGCCACTTGTGTTTTTGCTCTTGGCCTCTGTCAGCAAAGCTTTGTAAGATTCATGGTCCAAAATAATCCTCATTTCTCTTATACAGGGACCTGTTGCAGCCCTTAACTAATCCACTGTTTTAGCGCATCTCCCTTTTAGCCAGCTTCCTTCTGATTGGCTGTTCATCACAAACAGAAGGACATGGTGGGGCTTGCAGCGCTGTGACCACATTCAAAACTTTCTTTTACAAACAAGAGTGAAACAGAGTGTTTAGAGCAGCCTAAAGCCTGATTACTTGTATACATATACTGACCTCGTTACCTGAAGCTTTGTTCTTGTTTAAAATAAACATCCACCATTCTAACAGTAAAATAATGAAAAGCCTAACAGATCCCCTTTAATATTTTAATTTGTCAAAGCTGCACCATTTGCTGCTGCTAAACCACATCTGCACCCATGTGTGTTTTCAGAGAGCATACCACTCCAGACTCCTGGCACTGAGTGACGCTCTGAAGAATTCACCATTTTTCAGAACTCATGAGGTTGGTTTACATGTACAGACGAAGCTTGTCAGATTGTGTGAATATCATCAGCTGAGCCACAGCTGCAGTTCACGTTCACCTTGCTCAGATTAATATTACAATACCTTTATATGTTTGAATTGATCAGGTGATCGGCAGCTCGCTTCTCTTTGTCCACGACCACAGCAAGGCCAGCGTGTGGATGATAGACTTCGGAAAGACAACGCCTCTGCCTGACTCCTGGGAGCTCCGACACAATGTCCCGTGGTCTGAAGGGAGCAGGGAGGACGGCTACCTCATTGGTCTGACCTCTCTTATCACATCTTTAGCCCAGGCCATCAGCATGGCCTCCTGGCAGCAGGAGGAGGACTGTGAAGATGAGAAGAGAAGCCCATGAATGTGCATGTTTGACCATCTTTAACCAACCTTAAGTGGATGAGGTGGACAAATCAACTGCTGTTACACTTAAACTGTTTCATTCGCTGGAAGAAATGACAGGAGGAGGATTTGTTAATGGGGACAGTCTTCATGGGCTGAGGAAGAGGAACAAGGGACTTCCATGTAGCAAAAATCCATAGATATTTGAGGTGGCTGTGCATCTGGTATGTACATATTCTGACAGTGAAAGCTATTATTATTATTATTATTAATTTTATCATTCACAATCTAAGGAACATCTGTAGATCAGAGGCGTGTCCAGAGAAGGGGCAAAGGGTAGGAATGACCCTGCTGAAGCTCTGTTTACAAATGCTCCTGTTTTTTTGTTTTGTTTTTTTTTTGTTTTATTTGGTTGGTCTGCTTAAACCAAAAGACCTTACCTTTGTTGCTACATATGTTAAGCTTATTTAAGGTACAGTATCTCATAATGTGCACAAAGGCTGAACAGCTTCATGCTCTACCTGTTTTAAGTCAGCATGTGTAAAAAAATTAACTAACCATGTTCATAAAACACAGTTTAAAATGCAGGTAAAGCTATTTTTGATTAAAAAACAGCAATGATGTTTATATGATATTATTATACTGTTTGTATTTGAATTACTTATATATGATGCAGCTGAAATGTTTTTTTTTTCATGGTTTTATAGGCTGTAAAACAACCTCACATATATGTTGGTTACAAATTAAAAAAAAGAAGGTTTCTTTTGGTTTAGTCTTTATATATTCATGGAAGAGAGCCTGGAGGAATGGAGGTATGCACTGGAGAAGAATGAAAGTCAGTAGAAGCAAGACAGAATACATGCATGTGAATGAGAGGGAGACAGGTGGGAAGGTGAACGGCAAAGAGTAGAGAGAGTGAAGATAGGTGTGTGTAGGGGTCAGTCATTCTAACCAACAGGACACAAGAGAGGTGAAGAAGAGAGCGCAGGTTGGGTGGAGACGAGTGTCAGAGGTGATTTGTAACAGAAGGATAGCAGCAAGAGTGAAAGGGAAGGTTTACAAGATGGTAGCGAGACCTGCTATGATGTGCGGTTTGGAGACAGTGGCACTAAAAAAAAGACAGGAGGCCGAGCTGAAGATGTTAAAATTTTCATTAAGAGTGACCAGAGTGGACAGGATTAGAAATGAGAATATCAGAGGGACAGCTCAGGTTGAGCACTTTGGAGACAAAGTTAGAATAAATCAAATCAAATCAATCTTTATTCCAGACACAAAGATGGTCCACAGTAAAATAAAAATGAGAGAGATAAAACAAACACAAAAAGATAAATAATGATAAGGCTTCTTGAAAAACACAGCACGATATTATTCAGACGCCAGTGATTCCATATTCTTGAGGTAAATCTGACTGTACTCAGTGCAGGATTTACTAAAATTGCAATTATGCCATTGCTTGACACAGATAATCTACACATACACCTGTACATAAGGTTTCTGAGCACAGCAGGACATGTGGCTACAGCAACATTTACAAACATATGGCCAGCACTACTCCATCTAGGTAGTTTGAGTAGTAGCCTCATAGCGTCGTTGTATGCTACATAAAGTTTTTGCATGCTGCCTCTTTTGTATTGTCGCCACAAATGAGCAGTACGAAAAGCTTTAAAAAGAGCTATTTTTACAGAAGGTAAGCACATACCAAATTTTCTAATCAGCATATTAGCTTGTGCATACATCATACGATACTGCCTATAAATGTCACGATCATCAGACAGGTCATCATTTATGTAATGCCCCAAGTATTTAACCTCATTACATATGTTAAGGACAGCACCAGACAAGGAGAAGTCAGGAGTTATCAGATGCTTACCTGCCTTACTTCTAACAATCATAATGTTGCTCTTCTTGGCATTATACTTTATGTCAAAGTCATAACCATATTGAGAGCATACCCTTAATAGTTGTTGAAGGCCAGCACTGTATGGACATAGGACCACCAAGTCATCTGCATACATCAGGTGGTTAATTATACCAGACGTACTAGTCGGGTAGTCTAATTATTAAGGTTTCAGTAAACCCAGTGCTGGCAAATGTTTGTCCTAGATGTTATGCAGCCATGTGCCACCAGATGGCATGGGGAAAATTAGCGGGACAAATGTATTTTCTCCTTAAAAACACTGGGAGTTGGACCCAGGAGGGAAAAAAGTGCCAGCATTTTATGTTTCTGTGGGCCGACACCGCATGTAAAACACTAGGACACGACTGAAAGGTAATTAACACATGCAATGCACCTGTACAGGTATTAATGCTGCAACATCGGCCACTTACATCATAGCAGCTGAAGCCAGGGGCAAGCTGGAGGAGGAGGCCGGGCGAGAGGGAGGTCTGGGCTCAACTGATGCAACCCCGGATAGGAGGAAGAAAATGGATGGATGGATTTTTGTGTTTTGATGCGTGTCATGAATTGTAGAGCTACGAGCATCGTTGATAATGTGTGGCACAATGCGCCACACTTTTAAGTCGCAATTTATTTGTTTTTTGGATGTTATTTTCTCATATTCAGTGATGCGTGAACATCGTTTCCATATTCTTCGATGTTTGGAGTGTAATGTGCAGTGTTTATAATGCGCGATGCATTAAGCAGTATTTAAAGTGCGATTCATCATAGAAGAACGCGATTAATGGTTTCAAATGCCTTTGTTTAGACAGCTTTTGACATTATCCATTAAACAGGCAAAAAAAAAAAAAATTATATCTGAGTGCTTCTTAGTTTTAGACTAGTCGGTTACTCTAAAATTTTCCCCTTGTATAGTCGCCAGGAACATCCGTAGTGTAAAGGCACCAAAATATAACCATAATTAACATAGCCTACCTACCTAATAAGTGACAATCAAATTGTGAGATGCAAGCATGTCTAAAAAGATTACAATTCCATGACTACAGTGTTTTCAGATCACTGTTGGTAAGTTGTTTTTGTTTGTGCATTTTTATACTTCCATGTTATAGTTTATGTACTTGGCATAACAATCATGTGTAAAGTTCAATCAGCAACATGAATCCCCCTATCTTTACTTTTTCTCAAAGCACAAGTTCAAATGAAACGTGGATTCTAGACAAAATAACTTTCAGTTGTGATGTGGATCTTTTACCACAGTGAGGCAGTAGAGACCTTCAATAAGTAATGGCTGACTGGGAGAGATTCAAAGACGACTGACCAAAATTCAGATTGAACCACAGTGTAATTTCGTAGTCTTTTAGTATTGCTTATAAAATTAATACTTGATTTCTTTCTTTAATATCAGTCAGCAAACTGACCTTGACTCACATTTTTTTATGAATATAAGTAAAATAATATTATTTTTTAGAAGCAAAGCGTGATCTTAAAGCAAAGACTACTCACCAAGTAATAGATGTAATAGTAATAAATGTAATTTTTTAATGTAGCGATTTAATAAAAACCCAAAGTGTGCACAAAAGGTGTTCAAAGAAATGTGTATAAAATGTTCACTGTAAAAAAATAAACTATCTGTGGTTTAGTTTGTTTTGTGATGATGACTGAATGTTTCAAGGGGGTGGAGAAAAAAGGAGAAAGTAGGAAGAATATATAAAACGGGGTTCAATGGAGGTGTTGGGGGATATATTGTTTTCTAGCAAATTGATGTGATCCATCTGAACCATGTGACTCCTGCAGCACGCTCACTGAGTGACCAATGCCACACCACACCCAAGGGCAACTGGAACTGCACTGAGCGCCTTTTTCTCCTCTTTTTTAAGGCAATAAGAGACGATGTATGTCCTCCATTTTACCACGAGAGTGAGCAAACAAAACAACAGCCTGTAGTTATATGTACCATAGTAGTTCTTCCCCTAAGAATATATGTTCCTCTAATCTCTCTCTCTCTCTCACACACACTCTCACACACACACACACACACACACACACACACAGGTGGTCGTGTGACTTGTTCCAGGTTGTTTTCTTTAGAGTTGCTGTTTTATTGTGCTGCTGATCAGATTTCCCTTCCTATCAGCTGTGATTTTTCTTTCCCAGCTAATCCATGTTTCACTGGGAATAAAAGAAAATAACACATGAACACCTATGAAAACATCAGCATAGCATAATAATACTTTCACGTGAAGAATGGGGAATAATGTATCTTCATGATCTATTTGGGCCACATGAATTACATTTTTCGGGATGCTGCAACTTCTCTTAGATTCCTTTAAGTGCTGATCAAACAATAGTTAATCCATAGTTACCGTATTATATATTTTATTTTAGACAAAAACCAACAAAAACTGTTTGTGTCCAACCGTCTCTTCTAGCTCTGCTGTGCACAGACACATGACTGAAGTTGTGCCAAAGCACTGTGCTTATTTCAGAATATATATTCTTTATTCCCTCACCTTCAGTCACACATGGATCATTTTGCTTTTGATAATCTTCACTAGGGAAAAAAATTATACGATAAGTAGATATTAATCAAATATTTGAGTCTACAGCTTTTAGTTCAACTGTTATTTTAAAACTGATTAAAAAAATGTCTACTGTGAGCATTTTTTCCTGGTTTAATGTTTTCTGGTTTAATGTTTAAGTATTGATAGATGGGATAACACAAGGAGTTTGGTCTTCTTTTCAATATAAAATGAAAAAAAATTAAGCAAATAAAACATATTAATCTAGCGAAAAAATTGTTTATTTTCTTGTATGTTGTATTTTGTTTAAAATTATCAAATTTTTGTTCATATAGCTTTAAGATTGACTGGATATAATTTATTTCCATAGGCCTGGAAAAAAGGGTTATTGATTACAGCTTTTAGACATACAATGTGTATTTATATATTAATATATAGGAACATCGTGAAAGTGAGTGTGCACCTCTTCAGTTTATCAACTAAGACACTATATGTAGCTCCATGATGTCTATGGATGTTGTTTAAATGAAAATTACAAATTAAGTTTTGATAACATTAAGTTTACATTTGTGGTGGTTATTCCTCCTACCACAGTGTGTGAGTGAGAGAGAGAGAGCAATAATTGCTGATGTGTTGTTGTCCCTCCTTCAGGATTTGTGCGTTTTATGACTCCTTTTGTTTTATTTTTTCTTCTTCTTTTTTTAAACAGATAAAGTCAGAAAATGCTGAACTATATAAACTATACTAAAATTTTCCCAGTGGTGAATGGGGTAAAAATCATATTTTTATATTGAACTCCAATTATGATAATTAGAAGCAAACATGTTTCTTTGAGTTAAAAGTGAGTCTGTTTCTATGACTAAATCTAATAAGAAATAATGGTGAATAAATCTAAATCTTAACAATGAATTAAATGTACAATAACTTACTCTCTCATCTCCGGCCTTCGCCTCTTTCCAACCAAATAACTGTAATATTAAAATCAGGGTGAAATCATCTGTTTAACTCGCCGCTTTCTGTGCTAATACTTTAGCTTTCAAACAAAAAGAAAAGTGTTTGGCAGGAGTCAACATTAAAGATTACTTTAATTACTTATTGATCAAGCGAATGGGTTAATAAAATGAAGATAATTAATGAATAAGTGAATAGCTAGAGCAGAGCTGCCATACATGTAGGTGGACTAGTATTTAACATTTCCAAACATCATGGTTGGCATACACCATTTGTTTTCTATTTCATTGCTATCACATGTGGAGCTTAAGAGTTTGTATTTATTTTTATAGAAATGCTTTTAAAATCAATCTGGGGATAATTGCTAAGTGAAGATCACATGCTGATAATATATTGCATGATTCAGTGGATAAAATTTGATATTTGAAAAAAAAAATCCAGCTGCAATCGATCATTAAATATTTAATTTGATAAAATAAAATTTCAAAGGTAGAATCTGAGTAATTTTCTTCCTTTTAATGATTCAATTTTAAATATACGAATACTGACAAAAACTTTGTCTTTGCTTTTAATCAGTGGCTTTGATACTGGAATGTTTTGCACCCACTGAAATCTCCCTTAAAAGTTGGAGCAGCATGGTCTGCTAATAAATAATTATTTATATCAAATTATTACCTAATGTATCAATTTAACAACATGCAGCAACTGAATTTATACAGCACATTTATTACTTTTACTTAAGCTATTCAGCAATGTACATTTGGCATAAAATTCCTTCTTTATAGACAGAGCTTTATGGCGGAATATGTGAGATTAAAAGCGTGTTTTTGTTTTCTTAATTTATGAACTCTATAAAATCTAATTTATTAGGCTGGTGCAAATAATTAAATGGTTGAGTTTTAAGTGCAATATTCACCTAATGTAAAAACCTAACAGGGGGAAATATTACCTCATAAAGCAGGAGTTATCTCCAAAGTCAAAAAGTCACAATATTTACATCGATAAATCTGTCCTCATCACCTCACAGTCGGCATGGTGGACAGCCTTACAGTAGCCTTTTGTAGCAGCAGGACTGAGATGAATGTTGGTGAGAGTTACTGCTGTTGTTTTTCACTGGTTCTAATTGCCTTTTTACCCTCCAGCTTGAGGAGTTCAAGACAAACTGGAGGAAAAGTTTCCAGACTTGATGGACACACAAAAACTCACTGACTCCAATGAAAATTCAACGGCACACGCACACACAAAAAAACATCCCACAGTTTCAATTTATTTCATTCTGCTGGAAATAACACAATTACACAGTGTCTGCCCACACTAAGTCACTGTGATACACAGATCCATATGTAAATATGTATGCATGACAACACACAGCCACACACAAATACATGTCAAGCACACAACCATGCAAACATTCACTGAACTAGGTCAAAGAATGTAGAGTCAGATTGATTCCTTAAGATATTCATAGTAATCTTAAAATTCCTGCTTGTTGGGTAATAAGACACTTTATCATCACAGGTTGTGACAGGGGACATTAGTCTTGACCTGCCACCGGGGACAAAAAAAGGATGCAGTTTGATCACCATAACAACCAGCTTATTGATTACAACTGTGTACAGCCGGGTCTTCCATCCATCTGTGATGCTGTTCATGCAGAGAGGAGGTGAGAGGAGGCAAAATGGAGACAGAAGTGCCCAAAGAAAATGCAGTTTATTGTTTTTGCTTCAGTCAGAGCCTCAGAAATGTTTCCTTTCTGCAAATCCAACAGATTCCTTTGACTGACCCAGACCAGGTCCTTTGAAGACCACGAAGGCCGGACGTGAGCGGCTGTGAAACTGGCCTTCTAGCCTTCATATGTGCGTCACCTGCCCTCATCTCAGCATAGCTCCTGTCGCCTAGCAACCGTGACAGCGTGAAGCACAGCTGTGGAAAAGAAGCTGTTAAAATGGAGCCCAAACTTTTGCTGTTTCTTTTTTAAATTTAATGTCAGCTTTAATTCAAAATAAGCTGTTAAAACAAGTATAACACATTTCTACATCAAGCACTAATAAGTAGTGAGTGATTAATTTCCAAATATACTGACAGCTCTGCAGTGAGGCATTAAAGTTAAATAAAACTATCCAGTTATGAAGCTTAACGTCAATCTCAGCCAAATCGATTTGCTCAGGAACAAATGAAACACTGAAATAAACCAAACATCAGCCGTTAGAGATCATCTTTGTGAATTATATCTGTGTTTAACTTCCACTCAGTGGCAAAAGCCAGCGGGGGTTGAAAAGGATGTGCCGGGAGTCGGGCGTTCTCTCCGGTTATAATGAGCCTCGACTGCCCGGTCAGCTGACAAGGCGAGCTGGCTGGTAGAGCAACGGGAATGGAGATCTCCGTGAACATCTGAGCACTTTTGCAATTAAGCGATATCTTGATAAATTGAGCAGATATTTGAGGTTTACACGTCTACATTCTTGCCTGAAAACATCATAAAAGTTTACTTTGTGTCACAGAAACAATCATATTTCTCTTTTAGGCGGCTCTCGTCTGCCATTGCCTCGTTTGAGTTTTGCTGCACAATGAATCATGGGATATGGTAGGCCACAAAGGATACACCGGACCCATTTCTCAGATCCGGGGAAAAGAAAGATGCATTTGTGGCACACATTTGGGCGGCCTTCATCAGGTCGCTGTAACATAATTGGCCTTCAAATGAGGCCTCTGAAGGATGCAGCCCCTGAATTTGGACACAGCCTCAGACAAACTTTTTACTGTACATGAGAAGAATGAAATCATCCGTTGTCTTTAGTGGACTCAACTCATCCAAAATTATATATTGATGTCAGGATATTGTTTTTTGGTATTTATGTAATGAAACGTCATGCAATGTTATCACCTTCGGCTGCATCACCTCAGTCTGCACCCAAAATTCAGCTTGCAGTGAATAAACTTGCTTATTTACACCAGTAGGCATGTTTGAACACGTTAAAAGAAAGGTTACACCATGAGCACAGAATTTACCATGTGATGGTACCTGTAGTCTTATCACCTAACACTGATAATAATACAGGTAATGTTCTCTGTTCCTGTAACTGGAAGGGACAGATCAGCAGACAAAAGGATCAAAAGACAGTGAATTTCTCAAGGTGGGCAGTGTGGCAGGCATGGTTTGATCCCAAGTGCAGTGCTCAGCAGACAGATGTAACTTAAATGCTTTATTGCTCACCTTATAAACAAAACCTCCACGAGTCAGAACCAGAACAGGTAATCCAGAAACTTCAGTCAGAGGCAGGAACAGGAACGCAGACGCCACACCACCACGAGAGGACCTACTGATGTCAACAACACAACAAAGAACTTACATGAAGACAGACAATCTATACACACCAATATATAAAGGGAAACATCTGGGGAGAACAGGTGAACACAATCACACTAACGAGACCAGGGGATGCAAAACTGAACACACTGCACAAGATACAAGACAGGAAGTGAAAAACTGAGACCAAGACTAAGACACGTGAACTTGACACACAGGCCAGGAAATAAACAAACACGGAGAAGAAGGCACACAGAAGAACATAGTAAAGGCAGAGAAAATTTAATACCATAAGCACCAAAAGTAAATACTCACAACAGAACCTCCTAAGGAAAAATACAAACTTCAGAACACTGGGCAAAAGACCCAGGACCATGGCAGAATTAGTGGAGAACTTGATACCACTTGTTTTTTGGCTTGGCTGTTTCAAAGCTAAAGTTGAGTCATTGTCATAGCCTTGTCATTGGTGGTGTCTGTTCCATAAATCTTAACTTCTGTAACATTCAAGCTAGGCCACTCAAACTTGTTCACACATCAGAAAACTGTGGATAGAACAATATCTGAAATAAAGGATGAACTGGGCACCAAACAAATAGACCAGTCAGAGATCAACTCCTGCTTCCACAGATTTTATTCAAAACTGTATGAAAGTGAATCTCTCGGTGACTACGGTTTATTCTATTCTTTTTTTAAGAAAATAAATTGCCCCACAATTGTTCACAAACTCGCATCCAATTTAGACAGACCATTTTCTGTGGAGGAGGTTACCATTGCAATCAAATCCATGCAAGCTGGAAAATCTCCAGGACCGGATGGGTTTCCGAGTGAATTTTTAAAAAAATTTGTAGATCAACTCGCCCCTATACTGTTTAATGTATTTATAGAGTCATATGCCACCGGCTTGCTCCCCTTAACCATGCGCCAAACATTCATCTCTCTTATCTCCAAAAAAGATAAAAAATCTTTTAGATTGTATCTCCTTTCGTCCCATCTCACTTTTGAACCTAGACAGTAAAATCCTCTCCAAAATGATAGTCCACCGCTTGGAGGAGGTTTTGCCTTCAATTATAGCAGATGACCAGACAGGCTTTATTAAAGGTCGACACTCCTTTTTCAACATCAGACGACTATTGAATATACTTTATGGTCCCACTCCACCCGATATTCCAGAAATATTGCTATCACTAGATGCTGAGAAGGCGTTTGATCGGGTGGAGTGGGACTACCTCTTCTACACCCTCACAAAATTCGGCTTTGGTAACGGACTCATATCGTGGATCAAGATCCTGTACTCCTCCCCTTTGGCAGCTGTTCAAACAAACAATAATCTCTCTTCATACTTTCCCCTCCATCGTGGCACCCGACAGGGTTGCCCTCTGTCTCCTATCCTGTTTGCCATTGCAATCGAGCCCCTAGCATTGGCGCTGCGTGGTGAAGCTGGTATTAGGGGGATACAGAGATATGATTCAGACAATAAGGTTTCCTTATATGCAGATGATATGCTTTTATATCTGTCCCACCCTTCAACTAGCTTACCTAATGCTCTGAATTTACTTTAAAAATTCAGCAAGATATCAGGATACAAAATTAATCTACAAAAGTGTGAAATTATGCCAGTAAACACAGCTGCTAAAATGCTTGATTTTGGTCCATTTCCCCTTAAAATAAGTGCACAAAAATTTAAATACTTGGGAATCTGGATAACACATTCCTTTAAAGATATATTTAAAGCAAATTTCTCATTTCTCATTGGGATCTACTCCCCCTGTCACTGGGTGGCAGAATCAACACAATTAAAATGAATGTCCTACCAAAATTTCTGTACATTTTCCAATGTATCCCTCTGTTTCTATCTAGGTCCTTTTTCACAGCAGTGGACAAATTAATATCAGGAATAAGAAAAATCCTCGAATACGTAAAAGGATCTTACAAAGAGACAGACAGCACGGAGGATTATCAGTTCCCAATTTCCAATATTATTACTGGGCCGCCAATATTAGTTCCATGCTATATTGGAAAATGCCCCCGTCTGAAACCACTACCCCAGAATGGCTGCGAATGGAAAACTCCTCTTGTCTAAATACCTCCTTACACTCACTGCTCTGTTCAAAATTACCTCTATTGGAATCCATATCCAAGTTTACTCTAAATCCAATCGTGAAACACTCCTTTCGAATATTGACACAATTTAGATGAACTTTTTCTCTCAGTGATATGCCCACTTATGCTCCCATAGTTAAAAACCACTAGTTTAAACCATCCAATATAGACGGAGCTTTTCGAGAATGGATCAATAGAGGAATTATCACAATAGAGAACCTATTCATTGACAACACCTTTGCTTCATTTGATCAGTTAATGCTTAAATTCAATATCCCCAAGTCACATTTTTTAAAATTTTTGCAGCTCTGCAGTTTTGTAAGAGCCTCCTTTACCAGTTTCCCATCTCAGCCATCCAACTCCCTTTTAAATTCCATTCTGGAGTTCAAATCAGGCTCCAAAAGAGTTATTGGGAAAGTATATTTATTAAAGATACACAATATGGAAGATTTGACTTCTATAATAAAACAATGGGAGGACGATTTAGGGCTGGAGCTTACCGAAGAAATCTGGGGAAATGCCTTGGATAGAATACACTCCTCAATATGTTTACGGCACACAGTTACTCAATTCAAGGTCGTATATCGCCTTCATTGGTCTAAAGTGAGACTTGTAAAGTTCACGCCTAACATTGACCCTATTTGTGATCGATGTAGGGCAATGCCAGCCACCCTTTCACATATATTTTGGGCTTGCCCGGAATTAAATAATTTCTGGCAAATAATATCCAAAACTCTTTCAGATGTTCTACAATTGCCTATAGAACTTTCTGCCACAACCTCTATATTTGGGACAACTCCACAAGACACTTACTTTAACCATCAGGCAAGGCACATGATAGCCTTTGCAACACTTATAGCTAGACGGCAAATACTTTTTAAGTGGAAAGAGAAACTCCCCCCAACCTTCACGATGTGGATCAATGACCTTCTTCACCATTTAGTATTAGAAAAGATCCGGCACTCTACAAGAGGGTGTGCTCAAAAATTTTATGCCATATGGAAACCTCTTTTAAGTTATATAGAGAAATTAGACATCACTAATGCTGACCTCACTAAGATCATTGACCCTGCACCATAGCGATTATGAATGTAAGAAATTGAGAGTGCGTTTTACTCAATTTAATTTAATCAATTATATATATTCCCCTTTTTTTTTCTCCCCTTTCGGTAATTGATTTTTTTTTGTATTAATTAATTTTTTTTAATTTTATTATGCTAATTTTAATGTTATGCTAATTCTGAATATATGTTTACTTCAGTTTCCTTGGAGGGATGGGGCTCCACTGGAGCGAGGGTATTGTATGTTTGTATTATGTTCATGTTTGTAATATTTTGGCATTTACATTCAATAAAAAAAAAAAAACTTGGTGAAAAAAAAAAACTTGTTCACACTTGTTCTCTATCACAAGGGCTACATGCTGAGCATGCATTTTTACTTATTTATGTAATGGGGAAGGCTTTAGGGCCCAGGGGATAGAGGGGAGGGTATAAAAACAGAAGTGGTAGCAGGTAGTGATGGTATGATGAGGCCTCGTGAATGTCTCGAATCTTTCCGGCCAACGAAGTCCCGTTTAATGGCTCATTTAGGAGTGCTGACATCTGCTGGACATTTGATGTACAGCATTCCCACTGCTCTCTTACATGTTGCCTGGCGGATCTTTTAGCACAATTATGCAACTATGTCAAAATCTCCATTTGATGTATTGTGAAACCATATTAAATAAATCTATGCTGATCGTGGTATATCTAAATTGTAAATTAGTAAAGTATTGTATAGAGACAGTGTGTGGTGTGTTTGTGGATCAACAGTTACAGGAAGTGCTTGGGTGGTGGTGGGGTGCTTTATTAATTTTTATTCACAAATTTAAAAAAAATCGATTCCTCGATTCCTTCTTTTTGGTATAACTTCCACAGCCTTAGAAAACTCTCTCACTCTCTCTCTTTTTATCAATGGTGTCCTCTTATGTGAACTGGGCATGGTGCAATATTAGCAGGCAATGTGCAATCCCTGAGTGGAGGCTACTAACCTGCTGGAAGCTGACCTTGTAAAGGTGTTTTAGGATGTAATGATTTGTTATGTAGTGTATAGTAGTGGTTGTAGTGTACCAACTATCCCTGTAGTAAGGTGCTTAGTGCATGTGATAAGTGTCCTTGTGGGATCATATTTGTAGTGGATTGGTTTATTGAAGCACCTTTAAGCCTCCTGCTGGTGGGATTGAGTTGTTCTCAGGTGATTGCCACCAGGCTGACATGTTGCACCACTGATTCCTGTATGTTGTCAGTACCCCTGGAGATGGAGCTTTTCCCTTTCAAGGGTTAATTTTACTACAAACCTTTTTAATAATAAAACATATGCTGAAACTGACCTCTTGTCCCGTTTATTCTGGACTCATTCTTGCAAAACTGTAGTTAAGGGTTGCACCAGTACAGTCGAGGCTTTATTAGTCACAGTGCCCCTCTTTTGGATCACTACATTTATCCTCCTTTTTTTACTTTGAAATTCCACAAAAACGTTAACATTAGCCATAACCTTCCCCCGTTTTTGGACTTAGCAAATCCACAATAACTTTAATGTTGGCCATAACTTATAACTATTTTTATCATTGCCTTTCATTTTTCTTTTTCTAAACCATTTATTTCCATACTTGAATGCAATCTACTTTACAGTATTACTTTTCAAATGAGGAACTTGCTACCTTGATCTTAAAATGACCTTGACCTTATTCAGTAAGTTTTTTTTTTAAATTAACTTTAACATTGGCCATTACTTTTTCTATATTGACTTTACTATAACAGCACTTTGACACCCCCCATCCCGCACCCCGCCCCCTTCCCCGCTTTACAAATCCAAAACAGCCGAGCACTGGCACCACTCAGGAGTGCTCTTATTATAACATATACTGCATAAAAAATGGATACAACCCAGCATTTATCTCTCTCTCTGTTTGTGTGTGTGTGCATTCATGGCACACACTGTACTCAACGTATACACTAGCCACAGAGGCTGAGCTATGGCCTAATAGGATAATGAATTCAGTGTGTGGAGGCAGTGCAAGGACTGTGTGTGCTTGTGTGTTTGCAGGGCAGCAGTGGGGGTTAATACAACATGATAAATATTTGATTTCTACTGGGGTCGGTCTCCACCTACAGAATGGGAAATGGCTGTAATGCGATTCAGAACAGATTGTCCTTTGGGAGGGCCTTGTGTGTTTGGCTTATTTGGTGTGTGTGAGTGTTTGTGTGCATTTGAGTGTACAGGCCATGCATTTGTATGGCCAGGGGAAATAAAAGAACAAATCGGCTTACAAATCACCAAACCACCATGGCACTGCAGCGAGCAATGGCCCCTGTCTGACTATCACCACCAGCAATGACCCTGAACACAACAATCAAGTTGATGTGGGCTCTGGCATTATATGCAGGTTCAGGAGGAAGGAACAGCATGCAGCCGACAAGGATGCACCAGCTGTGCTAAATGTTCTCTGTATATCTGAAGTTAAAAAAAACAAACAAAAAAAACTGTCAGCCAAACATCTTATAGATTATTTTGAGTCACAAAACCAGTTGGATTGGTCTGCACTGTCAGAGGGGGTGGGGTGTGTGGAGAGTTAGGGTTAGAGTTTCTTCATTTTTAAAAACCAAACAAAAAGAAAATCTGATTTAAAAGACAAGTAGTAACTTTATAAATATAGTTCAAAAGGATATTTACAATATTTTACTGTGTGTGATTTTTGATACACAATATTATACTGGCCTACCAAACACTTACTGTCTCTGAGAAGCTCTATCAAATCTTTTAAAGAACCCCAAACACACACTCCTAACATGTTCAAACTCCGGCCCCTAACACGCACGTGCACAGAAAGAAAAGAAAAACTCAAATTCAATCCTGCAGGGAACAACCCATCTGATATATTTATAGACAAGTGTGCTACACAATCAAGAAGCAGTTTGTCCTCAAGTGGGGGAAATATGGTTTTGGTGATACTGGGTGGCACAGCAGTGAGGGTAATGATTGATTACACCCAGGCAGAAGTCTTGTTGCTAATTTAATCATTGCTGAAAAATGACAAAAACAGTTCTGCCACAAACACACAAACCCAGGCACACTCCCACTCCCTCTTCCTTTCTTTTCCTGTGGTGCAATTGTCAGAGCAAATTAATGCAATTAACATGGCCTTGGGCAGCAAATGACAGGTTTAAAGTTTTTCACACTGCAATTCTGTTATCTTGAGATGAAAAAGGGAAAAAAAACACAATCATATTTCTTCGGATTGACTATTTTTTTTCCATATTTCAGAGGAGCTATCATCTTTGGTGTGTGTGCTGTCATCACGTCTTTCCTCATTTGGGATGAGACAGAGACATTGGCGTCAGCTCCACTGAAAACACTCTTAATGTGTCCTAATGAGTCAGCCATGCTGACGTACACACTGGCTACTTAGATTCATGTCTAGACACACCATGCACACGCGCGCGCTCACACACACACATGCACACACGTATACATGCAGCATATGAATCCACACCATTGTAATTATTACATGATTGATAATGGAGGAGGAGGGATATCTCATTTCTGTGGATAATCTTTGCACTGGTTGGATAATATCTCAGCATCTGAAAGTGAATATTGAAGGAATTTACTTTTATGTTTCTACCAGCTTACCATTTGTATTGTTTATATGTAAAGACTGTCAAAGTTAGTGAAGGCTGAGGACTCCAAAGGCAGGCTCTTAGGTAGGCAGGGATCAAATGAAAACTATATTTTATTGAAGGCAAAATACAGTCCATAAAAACACACAGAAACACTGGGAGCAAGGAAACTAAAGTGTACACAGGAAACGTATGGAACAGGAAACTGGATGATGTGACAATGAATTAAGACAAACTGAGGGGATAAATATATGAGGTGATGAGAGCCAACGGGAGACACCTGGGAATACACACCGCTGATTTAAATCTAATAATGAAACACAAAGTAATTATAAAGAAGGCATAAGGACACATTTCTAACAAAATAACACAGAGAGATCTAAACAAGGGAACATCACTGACCGACACTAAGCTATACATGGGGAACACTAGGGAAGCATGGTAAACTGAAAGAAGGAATATGATAAATACAATAGTGACTGTAACACACACACCAGGCTGAACACACCATAAGCAAACTAAGAAACAAACTGAAGAAAATAATCAATATAACTCGAAAGTCCAAAGAAAAAAAAACCCTGGGTCAACAAACCCAGGGCACAACCTGAACCTTAACCCTGAATGCTTCTACAATGCAACACTCCTATAGAGTACTGTTCTCTTAAATGCCCTGTTAAAAGTCAGTATTTCACATTTATCAGGTGACGTAAAGTCAATATTTCCCAGTTTGTATTACATGATGTACGGCATGTATATAGTTGAAACTGATGACGATAAATGCTGAAGCGCTGAACTGGTGAAGGTTTTATCACAGCTGACAGCATACTCTCACTAATGTTGCCGCTGACCCCAGACATGCAGAGCTGACCCTATTAGTGTTGTTTATGACATGTTTAATACTAGTAAACAGAGCAGTAAATACTCCATTAGGTTTCAGAAAAAAAATGCAAAATGTATGCACCTCTGCAGCTACCCCATGCCAGTACTTTTACGGTAATCCTGTAACTAAATATTCCTCTCTGCAGCCTGTTCATAAAGACTGAACTATCTCTTCACCCCGATACAAGACATGTCCCAATCAAACCCATTTATCTGTAAATCTGTGATTTAGTATAAGCAATAAGGGCTTCAGATGGAGAGTGTAGCTATTTTTCGTTGGTCATCGTACAGAAATGTGAAATATATATTTAATTTTTCAAGGCACTGTGAAAGCTGGGGGTGGACCCATAGGTGTGCAGGTCAGGAGCTGAGGCTTTTATGTTGGGAGCTAGATGACAATTTTTTGAATGAATGGTCTAATAAGACTGTACGATTTTATGTCACAAGTTCAAAAGCTGAAGAACTGAAGGTCCTTACTTAGATTAGAACTATTTATCAGATTGCGCAGACAATTGTTTTTCTTTCTGTGTACAAGACATATACTTTTTTCCACTGGATAAATGGTGGAAAACTATTTGCTTTAGTTACATTTACAGCATGTGTACTTCTAAATATGCTGACTAGTTTTTATCAGTTTAACTCTAGATCTGGATGACTGATGTGGATGTGTGGATGTCCTTCTATGTCCTTGTATGATTGGTATATGGCTGTGTGTGAGTGAGTGAGTGTTATGGCCCATGTGGGTTACTGGAGTCTTCCCAATTCCAGGTGGAGATTCAAGATGGCGCCGGTGTCTGTGGCCTGCCTTCTGTCTCTGCGAACTGTGGTTGTTTTCCTGCTGTTTTGGTTGTTTGCTACACTGAATGTCAACTCTCTACTGGTTTA